>WIGO01000179.1:0-89485 GCA_014235945.1 Colletotrichum plurivorum
AGAATCAAGATACGCAGTTTGAGGGAAATTGAAGCAATATTGGTGGAGTTGTTGATGATGGAAGATGATGGGTAGATATGGGTGGGTGGAAAAGAACAGGTGGCCAAAGGGGGGGGGTGGCCAAAGGGGGGTGCACGGACTTATTGCTTGACTCAGCTCTCTATGGACTACGTCCAGGCGACCACGCGTGCGCGCGGCGCTCCCAAAGGAAGCGTCAACTTGACTGATTTCCGTTATTCGGTCTCTCAAACTAGGGCCAACTTCACGAAGGTCTTAAACACCGCGGGACGATCGCCAAGCACAGCCGCGTCAACACCCGACTTCATCACATTTGTTTCACTTGCTTGCGAAGTTTACCAAACACAAAATGACGACTTGGTACCAGTCCAACAGTATCCGTCAACAATGGAGACCTATCAAGGGAAGGGTCATACGAGCCTTGTGACGCATACGGACATTGCTATATCTGCGCCTTCTGCTTTCGGTCTCGGCACATTCGGATCGTACACGGAAGGCGTCGTTATCAAGCGACCGAGACGCAGTATCCTGGAGGAAAAGACCGACGGCCTCATCAGTTTCATCACCGAGCTACGCATCAGATCACATGCGGCACTCAGGTCTCATCCGAGCATTGCGCTTTTCCGTGGCGTTGGTTGGGACTTCGAAGACGAAGACGCAACGATTCCACGGCCAATTATTCTCGAGTAGTTCGCGCCCCAAGGAGCACTTGACAACTTCTGGCGAAACTGGAAGTTTGTGAGCTTGAACTTCAAAACCAGGCTGAACTTTTGCATGGACATCGCCGAGGGCCTTTCTGCGCTCCACCATTGCGGCGTCGTTCATGGCGATGTTAAACCGGAGAATATTCCCGTCTTCCCTCGCAAAGATGCACGGAACTCTTTCTCGCTGAGGCTGACGGATTTTGGCCATTCAGTAGTTGAAGCTGATGATCGCAAATCTCTTCCAGCGTTTACGCCACAGTGGTCTGCTCCCGAGGTCACGAAAAAGACGCACATGAGCTTTACACAAATGAAGGCCACAGATTACTACTCCTTGGGGCTCGTCATCGTATCGATTATGCTTGGTCGCCCATTCTACGTCGATATAGAAGACGCAGAAAGCTTCAAGGAAGACGGTAGCATTCTTATCAAGCTGGTGAGACTTGTTGAACAGGAGGATCGATCCAAGGACAACTCAGACTTCGAGGTTGGCACCATCGTTCGGCTCCTGTACAAGACCGTACAAGTCAATTACAAATCCAGAAGTCTGAAAGAATGCATTTCCATTATCGAAACGCATAGAATCGAGAACACGGCCACAGATAGTCCATCGTTGGTAGCACCACTGTCGATTCCACCTTTGGCCTCGGTGCCAGCAATCGATGTAGCGGCCAAGGTTTGTGGGCCTCTTCCCTCATTGCATCCCTTCCACATGAAAATCTCACACGACGCTTCAGGTTGCTATTGGGTATCAAACCCTCATTTGATGCAGTCATCAGTTAAAAGAGCATATCGCAAATGCCTTGTTGAAGATCGCAACGAACTGAGATGACCCGAGAATGCCTGCCGCAGCGTGGGAACTTACAATTTGCTACTTTTCCGGATTCGGCGTTCCGAGAGATTTTGATCATGCCTTGGAATGGCTCTCTCTGGCCCGAGACCGCCACGTTAGTGCTGGTCAAGAATTCTTCAAACCGCTCAACGAAGCCATTGCTGTTGCTCGAGGGGCCCATGACAATGGCGATGCAACCTCCGCCGAGCAGATCAACGTCGACTTTGAGGGTGAAGCAAAAATCACTGCGCTGGATTCGAACATCGCGCTTCCGCCGCTTCAGGTTGACGACTGCCGTAATGGGGGGACTAGTGGGCAGCATTCAACTTCAACTGCCGGCAATCTTGCAGAGTCTGATACAGCCCAAGGCCGAATCCCTGAGGCAAGTATCGAAGAACTTCTCCGAAAGTATCTTGATGAAGACAGGACGAATACCAAATCGGATTCGCCGGCCAGACCAGAAATGAACGATCGCGTACGTGACGCCATCAAAACCGGTTCTGTGGACCAAGTTCGAGACAGCATCAACTCTCATCCGGCGCAGATCGACAGTGTTGATGAGCATGGCAACACCCCTCTGCTTCTCGCCGCAGAATACAGGCAAGTCGGTGTCTTGAGATACCTGCTTTCTCATCCAGGTGTGGAAGCGCATGCTCATAACAACTCAGGCCAGACAGCACTCCATTCCCTCTAGTTGGATTTCAGGACGACCATGCGGCTGAATTTATGCACCAAATGGTTAGCAAGGGCGCTGACCTTTCTCGCGAAGCACTTCCGATACGAAAAGCCAAAGACAACCTGATTTTCTTCAGCGGATTGCGTTGCTGCCCCATGCTCAACGCAATCCTGCACAACAGAGTAGCCCTTCTCCGAGAGCTTCTCAAGACTGCCCATTCGAGGCCAAAGAGCTCCTCCTGTCAGATCTGCGAGGCGGGCTCTCGTTTTCGTCACATTTTGGCCGTTGCTCTGTCTCTGTTTCGAGTCGACGTCTTGGAGTTGCTTACAGCCCACTTGATGAAGTACTCAAGTATCGACATGACTCATCTCGCGAAGATACAAGTCTGGGCAGGCCGTCAGCTACTCCGGCTTTATCAAGTTCCATTCAGCAGTGTCGCAGTTTCGGCAATGGATGTACCAGAAAGCTTCTTCCGCGCCATCATGTACGGGGGCTGCTATGTGGATGCCTTCGAGCGTACGATTGATTTTCTTTTCGCCGTACATGGGATCGAGGCTCGTTCGGCCCTGTCTCTTCCATTGGCGATGTTGCGAACTGCGTCTTCCAGAGGTAGCCTAGATGCTGTCGATTCATTGCTGAAGAGAATGAAAAGATCAGAATCGGGCACTCCAGCCTGGCTCATATGCGGATCGCGCTTACGTGTACCGGAAACCCCTCTCCAAGTGGCAATTCAATCCGGCTTCCGGGACATATTCGACCGAATCATTGCTGATCATGCTATCTGTACCCAATAAGACTTTCCATACGTATGTCAGGATCTCAAGGAGCTGATGGAACCGAAAGACCCGAAGATAGAAGAATGTCTTCATCGCCCCTCATTGTGGTGTAGACTCTACCGACGACTCCAGGGTCAGGACGAAAGGCTTGCACTGCCTGCTGGGCATACCCACAGATGGAAGGAAAACACAAAGAGAATCGTTGAAATTGCAATCAGCAATCGGCACAGAGATCCATATTTTCTGTAAGAAAACGCCCAAAATTTCCAACTGATTTGGGATATGGTACATCCGTCTAACATGACACAGTTCAAGAATCGTCCACGACTCCCGAATCAAGCATTCCGCCTCATACTCTTCCAGCCTACTCCAAGCTGTCATGGACCTAAATTTCAAAGCAGCAGAAATTCTGCTGAAAAACCTACCGGAATCTTTAAATGGAGTACTGGAGGATGCCTCCCCTTCGCGCAATCCTTACGTCTGGCGCACCACTGATAGCCGCTTGCGCCCCCGTTTCCTGCACGATAAAACGATGATTCAAACCGTCTTATCGATTGACTCCTACATCCAGTGCCGCTTTATCTTGGAGCAGGTCCTTTCCCGAAGATCTGTCGAGACAGGATACTCGAAACGATATACATGGAGCCGAATCCGTCCTTGGCACTCTGGTCATTTCGGAGGCGCGGCCAGCGGGGAGGAAAGTGTGCCAAACTAGTACAAATGCCCGTTGGACCTTGCGGAGTTTAACTCGCTTTTGATGGGAAACATATCGCGAAATATACCGGATAGAAAGGCTCTCTGGAACGTTATCTCTGCGCAAATCACCATTGGCCACACGGTCTCCGGTCATCATCTGAAAATGGCCGTAGAACGTTCGAATACTGAAGCGCTACGCGAATTGCTGGATATGGGCTGCACAGTCAACGGGTCTTGGAAAGACTACTTCGAGAAACCTCTACAATATGCTTTGAATGATCGAGCGCAACGCCTGGGTTGGTCAGCCCGAGAAGATTTGGTGGATGCGCTCATAGATCTACACGGCATAGATGGCCCACCAGCACTGCGACAGCCTGATCTGCAGACCCATGCTGATATATACAAACAGTACAGCAGGCTTCGTGCAGAGCAGGCCCGCCAACTGTATGAGCGGAAGTTGAATGAAGCGGTAACGATACTTCGTGAACGGGGAGGACGTATCTCGCCATTTTCAGCTATCAACCCTTCGCCAAGGGTCTCCCTTATCAGGGCACTCAGCCTCCTCGCAATCTTTTACGCAGGGGTTTTACCAAATATTTTGGCCTTTAAAGTCCATGGTGCATGGCAGCACATGTCACCTCGGCAGAAGATCGTTTTTGCATACTTGTGGGCACTGTTGTCCAGTATCATACCCGTCTTTTTCCCTTCGGCGAGCGACTTGGATTTACCTATTGCAGTTTCTGTCATCATCTTTCTGTTTAATCACATATGCGTACCGTATCTCGTCATTGGCTATGGTTGGAGACCTCTCGAGTCTTGCGATTATTTCGTGGACAATGGCCAGTTAGGGTCGACATGCGTCGATTACACATTCTTGCTGCCACTGGTAGTGGCAGGAATCGAGTTGGCGATGTTTTAGGTGTTTTTCTGGATCGATGATCTCTGATAGATTACATTCAATGTATTGGGTACTGTCTCTTGGATAGACGTTTTGTCACAACCAAAAACAGACATCTGTAGTGGCTGCTCAGCAACTACACCCTATATGCCCCAAGTGCCTCGTGACACGGCAATTACAGGTATCTGTTTTTGTCCGTGACACATTTGCAATCGTAACGTATCTAGGATGGAGTAGAATAGGAGGACTTTGATGTCAAGGTGTCGAAGTTTATCCCTATATGGGTTTGCGTCAGAGCACACTTAACAATAAAGTGTGCAACGAATGAGGGTCCTTCATCGTTGAATAATTAACGGAGCAAAAGAAGCCGACGGTTAGATGGCTCCTAACAGCCAGAAGAAGAGACATCGTCCATTATCATGGAGTACATAAGTGTCTCAAGTGACTCGTAGGCACGAGTACAAACGATCGTGAGAATTAAGGTTGCTGACATGATCGACGAAATGAAGTCTCTGCCTCCAGAAGACGTCCTCCCAAGCCCGGTGGGATAAACCGGAGACGATCCCCGACAAGGCCGATACCTCAGCGCCCACGGGATCGGGCCCTTTCCGACTATGCTGGACATTGAGGATTGGTACAGCCACAAATCGTGCAGCCCTAGCGGAAAACTGAACAAAATCCGTGATTCGTGTTCGAGCACATCGTCCTCACGCACCAGGGCATCGCTATCGCTCCCCGGAATATCATCGTGATGTCCGAGAGCCAAGGGCTGTGCTGTTCCTCATTGACTTCGAGCTTGCCGGCATCTACCCAGCCAGGTTCGAGCAAGCTGCCCCGACGAAGCGGAGCCCCGGCGGGTGGGAAGAGGAGCTCATGGTGATGGTGCGGCCGAAACTCTCCTGACGGGCTGACTGGGAGCTGGCGCAGCTGAGAGTCGCGGCGCACGGGCTCACAACCGGGCATTTCTGTAGCTGGGTCAGATAAAAGTCGGAGGAGACTGTACACGTAGATTGGGGAGGGGAGGAAAATGGACGAATGATGATAGGACTGTGCTTAATAACTGCCTATGGCAAGCTACCTAGCTCTGAATTTCTCGGGTGGTCTCTACGATAATTCTTTGCCTCTATACCACTGTACTATTGAATTCGGTCCAAACGAACGCTGTAACTAATACTAGCTTCAGCAATCACGTCTTGGCACTCTCGTGCTATCTCTCGTGAGAAAGTGCGTCAGCGAGCTTAAGTCTAGCTACTGGGAAGTGCCCGAGATAACCTGGAAGAGATGCTGGCGGCATTTGGTTCACTCTGACTGGCGACGGCAGGGGCATCAACGGCTGGTGAGCACGGGGTGTCGTGAAGCTGGCAGCCATAACGGCCGCATCTACGCCTTTGCACAACAGGAGTTGCTTCACGACGAAGTCTCTCCCGGCGTACAGTCTGCAAGACACAACTGCAAGCTATAGGGGCGTACTGTCTAGTGGCTTCCGGTCTCCTATGCCAGTATCAATCGGACTCTTGGAAAGATTCACCCACCAATTGTAGTTGTATCTCCATGTCAATTTACAGGCCGCTCTTTCGGCTCCAAACTTCTTCCTCTTACAACCGTCGGCCGTCCGCATCATCCCAGCTGTCTGTCTCATAGTTCTACTGCTAAATACGAACAGCGGGGGCAACAGGAACAGGAAAAGTGTCTAGGAGGGGACAATACCGTTGAAAAGGGGTCCGGGTCGAAGAGCCAATGCAGCTTGTACCGTAGTATTCGCAGTAGGAGCCTTCCTCCGAAAGTGGGTGGTCCGTCCGGCTCAGACTTTAAGCTCGTCACGTATGTACCCACGACTCACGATCATGACCTTTCAACAGCTCAATCCAAGCATGCAGCGATACATAGCATACACGCACAATTGCTCTGGCAGAAATTCGTGGCTTCAACTTTTATCAGCTTCGCCCAGCGGAAATGGAAAAAGGATGACGAAAGGAAACTGGCCCCGCGAGGGCCTCGCGAGGGGGGGCTTTTTGGGGATGTTCACTGCAACTTCTCCCGCCCACGAGTGGGCGGGAGATGAACACGCGGGCGCCGGAGGCCGCTGATTTGCATTGCCAAGGGTCTAGATTAGTTGACAGTGATTTGAGCAGGGGCGGCGGGCTGGCCGGCCGCTGTACCCGCAGCCGCACGCAACTACAGGTCTTGGCGGGATTCACAGCAATTTACTGCCCCCTGGAAGGAGCAGTCCAATTCACCACACCACACCACACTTTGATTGCCACGAGTTGAACACCAAAGCTCTAGGATTGGATATCTATTAAGAGTAGGACAAGAAAAAGGGGGGATATATCATCTACGCGCGCGCAAGCTCCCATGGTAGGAGGTTGGATACAAAAAATGCTTGACAGCCACCAGCTCCCATAGAAAATGAACAAGTCCTCGCTTCCGCTTCACCTAGTCAGACATGAAAGAACATGTCCTCCTCCAGGTTTGCACCCGAGCTCTCCTCTCTAATACAGCTCGCTTCGTACACAAAGACGTCCACATGTTGACATATCTTCGTTCGTCTTTTCTCTCTTCGTTCCATCGTTTCGAATAACTTTTGATGGGCAGCAGGCAAAGCCCGCTTACTCGGTCTTCTTCTTGCCAAAGAGACCGCCCTTCTTGGGCACTCTCGCCAGCCAGTACAGGCCGAGGGCGGCGAAGATGTTGAAGATGATGTAGACCCAGGCAATACCAAAGTTCCTCCACCGGTCGTTGTAGTCGCTCTTGACTGCGGCCAAGAACACGTTCGTGTACTGGATGGGGCAGTATTGGCAGTCCGAGGTAGTACTGTTGTCTCTCAGGTAGCCGCCCACGGTCCCCAAGTACTCGCTCATATACTCCAGGCAGGTCTCACCCGAGGGAGGGTCGAAGTGCAGGTACTCATTGGCGGCACAGACGACTTCGGTGTTGGCAACGGCTGTCGACAGCATACCTGACACGATGTACGTAAAAGGTGATACTCGGTACATGAAGATCCAGAAACGAGGGATGGAATCAGGGTTGGCGAGGACACCGCAGAAGATGAGACACAGCATGAAGAGCAGGTTGGCAATGTTGCCTCCAGCCTCGGCGGTCTCAAAGCCGGCGATGATGAAGTCGGTAAAGGTCGAGGTAAACAGAAGGAAAACGAGCAGGTACAGGAACATCAGGGCTCCTCGCTCTGTGACCTGGTCGGCGGCGACGGCGTTTTGATAGAGTCCGACGGGGTAGTACCAGCAGAAGTACATGATGACAGCCATCAGGGTGTTCCACGGAAGCTCGACGATGATCTGACTGAGCATAAAGACCTTCCAGCCGTAGACCTTGGACGGGCGCTCTCGCACCTCGTAGAGGGACCGTTGGATGACAAAGTGTGGCATGGTCTGCTGAACGAGCTGGCCAAAGACGGTAAGAAGGTTGAAAATGGCGAACATCTGGTTCTGCAGGCCCTGCTGGGTGTTGGGAGCCTTGTAGAAGACGAAACCAATGAAGGCAGCAACGAGGGTGCAAAGAGCGGCCTTGGCGTAGATGTACGAGGGAGTTCTCCAGTACTGTTGGAAGACGCGGTGGGTAACCTCCTGGAGCTGAGCGAAGAAGGGGGCAGCGAATTCGCGGTAGCTGGCCTTGTCCTGGGTGGCAGGAACCTGGACACCACGCTCGTCCTTGAGTCTCTGCAATTCTTTCTTGACGTCGTTGTACTCGGAACTGTTGCGCCAGGCCTGGTGCCAGTCGATGTCAGTGTGAGAGCCGGGGGCAGCGCCAATGACCTCCAACATCCATTCGGCAGGGTTGGCATCGTGGGGGCAAGGGAAGCCGCCGTTGCGTTCGAAGTACGAGGTCATGACCTTGGAGTTCTCGCCGATGTCACCGAAGTAAACGGTCTTGCCACCCTTGGCAAGGAACAGGAGACGATCAAAACGCTGGAAGAGCATGGCGGAAGGCTGGTGGATAGTGCAGAGAATGGCCTGGCCGCTCTTCGTAAGCTTCTCCAAGAGGTCGAGGATAGCCCAGGATGTCTGCGAATCGAGACCAGAGGTAGGCTCATCGACAAAGAGCAACAGAGGAGGCTTAGCGACAAGCTCAACACCAATAGTCAGACGCTTGCGCTGTTCAACATTGAGACCTTCGCCTGGAACACCGACAACGGCATCGGCATACTCCTCCATGTCGAGCAGCTTAATAACCTCTTCAACGTAGTCCAGCTTCTCCTGCCTAGGAACGTGGGCGGGCTGACGAAGGAGGGCGCTGAAGTTGAGGGCCTCGCGAACCGTGGTGGTTTGCAAGTGCAGATCCTGCTGTTGAACATAACCAGTCTTGCGTTGGAAGGAAGCATCACGGTGGTAGCCGTCAACCAGCATCTCACCGGTGATGACACCCATCGACGTACGGTCGGCCAAACAATCCAAAAGCGTGGTCTTGCCAGCACCCGAGACACCCATGAGCGCAGTCAGAGTTCCGGGCTTGACCCAACCGTCGACGTGGTCCAAGATGCGTCTTGTTTCCTTCTTGATTTGAACCTCGTAGCACACGTCGTTCCAGTGGAAAGTGGACTTTTGCTCCTCAATGAAACCATTCTTCTCGCTGACGCGGTTGCGCTCCGCAGTGGTGACGGGTCCGACGCGGATGTCTTCGGGGTCATCTGAGTGCTTCTCCTTGAAGGCGGCAGGCTTGTGTCCGCGGCGGAATACCAGAACCTCGCCCTTGGACTTCTTCTCTGAAACCAGCTCGGCCGTAACCATGTAGGTCATGAGGAAGAACAACATGAAGGCAATGAGGATGCCGAAGTTGCGCCAGCGGTGGGCATACTCGTAGCGGAATCCAGAGTTGACATAGTCGTCACCGTTGACGAAGTCCAGGCCAGGGACGGAGCCGATGGCACTGCAGACGCGTTGGGCGGCGGTGGCATTGGCGTACTTTTCGCTGATGGGCCTGGGCACGATGTTGCTTGGCGAGCATCGGAAGTTGCGGCCGTGGAACTCGTTGACAATGAGGGACTCGAATGCGTAAGCCAGAGGGTCAAGGTAGTTGAGCCAGCGGCACCAGTCGAGCATGTAGTCGATGGGAATGACGAAGCCGGTGAAAATGACCAAGTCCAAGATGAGAATGGCGGCCGGTACCATGGCTTGCGAGAGCGTGCGCGACGACGAGGCAATGGTACGGAAAATCATGGACATGGTCAGGACGGTGAAGAACGAGATCAGGAGGAAGAAGAAGAAAGCTCCAGGCTCGCGACGCAGGTTCGTGATGAAGTACAGGATAAGGTTGAAGACGAGCGTATTCGCGATCTTGTACGGCATGTCGCACAACATTGATGCAACAGCCTCGGCGGACGGGTGGTACAGGGCATAGCGAGCATGCTTTTCGACGATCGGGCGTTGGGCGTACAGGGTGAGAATCTGGCCAGGTTAGTTGGTGAATACTACAAAATCAAGGGAACTCTACTAACCTCGAGGGCACTAGAGAAGGCGTTCATGAGCAGGGCAAAGAAGAGGAGGGCACCGCGTTGGAAGAAACTCTCCGTGTCTTCTTGCAGGTTGAAGAAGACACTACCGATGATGAGACCCATGACAACGTTTCCGATAAGAGAGCCGACGGTGATACTGGGGTCACCGATGAGACGCCTGAAGCCGCGCCACAAGCAGAGCTGGATCTGCTGCATGTAGGAGAGCGTGAAAGGAGACTTGGCACGCTGGCCCTTGGCCTGCTGAGCCTTCTTGGAAGCACGGAAAGCCTCGGCATCGGGACCGTTGAGGGGGTGGGTGTTCTTATACTCCTCGATCTCAGCCTGAAGAGCCTTGTAGTTGGCGCTGTTCTTCCAGGCGGTGGCAAACTCATCAGGAGTGCGAGGGGCACGGTTCTCCCAGCCCTTGCGGACGTGACGCTCCTGGGGAGAGGTCATGGACGTTAAGAAATCGGGGGTAGTAGCACGGGCAGGGCAGTCGTAGCCAAGGTCGACGAAATACTGC
Organism: Colletotrichum plurivorum; assembly: GCA_014235945.1. Classification (NCBI taxonomy): domain Eukaryota; kingdom Fungi; phylum Ascomycota; class Sordariomycetes; order Glomerellales; family Glomerellaceae; genus Colletotrichum; species Colletotrichum plurivorum. The sequence goes on from WIGO01000179.1 coordinate 10,570, forward strand.
TTGGCCTCAGTGGCCTTGCCGAAGAAGATCTGGCGTCCCTCATACAGCACAACCACCTTGTCGAACAGGTCGTAGGCGCTCTGGGGAGCCTGGTAGATGGACACGCAGGCAGTGCTGTCAAATAGCTCGGTCTGAAGACGAAGGGTTTTGCAGAATTCGATAGCGTTGGCGGAATCCAGACCACGAGTACTGTTGTCCCAGCATTGAAGAGGGGCACCGGAGAGAGCGGCCTCGGCGATGGTGACACGCTTCCGCTCGCCACCGGACACACCACGAATGTATTCGTTACCAACCCGGGTGTTGACAGTGTGCGAGATACCGAACATGGCCATGACAACATCGCGGAGGTGGTTGGCGAAGGTGGCCTTGTCGATGCCCTCAGGCAGCTGGCGGGGCTGGCGGGCGCGGGCAGCGAAGGTCAGGGTGTCTCCGACGGACAGCTGGGGGAAGTGGACATCCACCTCGGCCGTGTAGATGGCCTCACCGCGGTGGTTCGTGTGCATCTCCTTAGCGGCCATACCTAGGATCATGTCAGCGCTATCGACTTACACCCCGTTACACAAGTGGCGGCGTCCGTGTCTCGCGAGTGAGATCGGCATGACAGGCGCCAACCGAGGCGCTTGTCCGGGGTCTCAGATGGTGGTGCTTACCCTGGTAGTTGAAGTACGAGCTATCATCGGTGTACAAGCCGTTCGTCTCACCGGCAATGGTCTTGAGGAAGGTCGAGCAACCGGAACCCGGGGGTCCAAGAACAACCAACATCTCGCCCTTGCGGACCAACCCGTCAAAGTCGCGCAGAATGTCGATTCTCGTCTGGCCACCGCCGGTGAACTTGCGAAAGATGCCGGCGGCGCTCAGCCAGATGTTGCCGACGTCCTTCTGGTAGTCGGTAGCCTGGCCATAGCCGTAGACGTTGAGGTTCTGGTAGGCGACTCCCGAGGTGCGGAAGGAAGCGCCGTGCTGCTGGATAAGGTCGACGATGGCGCGGGCCCAGGAGCGGCCGTTGAAGTTCTCGGAGTTGGGGTTCAGAGGCGAGGTCTCGTCGGCGAAGAAGGGGTTGCCGCCGACGGTGCCCGGGACGGAGGCGTGGGAGTATCGCTTGGCGAGGGACTGGACCAACGAGTGGCGGCGCTCCATCTCGGAATCCTCATCGTCCTCGGCGGAGATCTTGTCGCTATCGAGCGGGGTCGAGGGCTTCTTGGGGGCGGAATCGCTCGCGGCGACCTCGGTGAGGGAAGTGGCGGCAGTGTCGACGGTGTTTTGGTTCGCGGCAGCAATCTCTTCCTCCTCGTGGTGGCCGCTACGGGCAGAGTTGATGGGCACTCCGGATGTCTGGGCTGTGCTGTCGTAGTTGGGAATGGAGGCCATCCCGGCGAAGGCCATGTTCGTTGACACGGACACGGACGGAGCCGCTGTCCCGAGTCTCGAGAAGAGGTGTTCGCTTGTCAGACGGGCCGATGGGAGTTGCAGGTGTACAGAAACCACCTGCTCGGCGCTGATATCGAGTTGGCGATGCTCCGGTCGTAGCTCCCGGTGGCTCTTCGCGTGGTCTGGTCGGTGACCTGGCGACGGGTATCGGAATTAATCTGTCGAATTAGGTACTAAGCACGCTCTGTCGTACAGAGGCGATGCGGACGAGGGATGTTTAAGGACCGACGCGAAGGGGAAGAAGAATTAGGGGGAACAAGGGCCGAGGAGAGAAGAGAGCAAGCAGAGGCCGTTGATGGACGGAACGGGAAGGGGAGGTAGAAGTAGCTCAGACGAAGGAGCGGCGGGTGGTGGTGGTGGGCTGCGAGAATAAAAAAGAAAGATCCCAGCAACTCGGGGCGACCAGGATAAGGGCCGCAAGGCACTGGACCTGCCTGGGTAGGAGGTACCTCAATCTCAACTTGGAGGGGAGGAAGGGGCGTGAGAAGGGTGTGTGGGAAGGAAAGATGGGACGGATGCCGGTCCACCAAGATGGACGTCCCAAGCTGGAAGGAAACCGGGGGAGAGGGGGCGTGGAGCAGAAAGGGCAGGCAGGCACTGGAAATGAAAAAAAAAAAAAAAGAGACGGAAGGCGAGAGGGAAAATAACAAAATATTCAAGCAGTTGCTGCTAGATAAGCTACCTAGGTAGGTAGGTACCTACCAACGTGCCTTCTCTCTTTCTGGATGGCCAATATTGAGCAACATCTGAAAAAATCCCAAAACGGATGTCGCCAAGTCAGAAATTTACATGAGCAGAATACAAGACTTTCATTGTGTTGAACCAGCGTACCGGATGTACTACCTAGGTACTTGACTAAAGAAAGTACGTACTGATGTCTTTTTACGCAGGTCGCAGCAGGTGCAACCCAGGGGAGAGGAAACCGAAGTTAGGTACACACCAACAGCACCTGCCCCTTCTTCGGCTTCGGGTACCTGTGGGAAGTGCGCGCATGCCTCTAGCGACAATGACGCGCTCAACGGGTCCCACAAAGTCTCCAGAACCCCTAGCTCGCTGAGGGGTGTGGGAAAGAGACACTGACGGGAGAATCATGTAATCCCACCGGGAAGAACCTCTAGAAGGTCTGCAAAATACAGGCCAGGATGGTGCGAATCTCTTCCGCCGTTGTGTATTACCTACTTGCGGACTTTCTTCCGTAGGTCGACATGTCGCTCTGGACGAGCAGCCGCAACACCAGCACTGACCGTTTGACCAAAGTCCGCCGCCCAAGGACCTATTACCTAGGTACCTAGCGGAGTGGATAGGCAGAGACAGTCTGCAGATCGACTTCAAATTTGAACCACGGTGGCCACGTGGAGATGGTCGAAAGGCGCCGCTCGAGTTGTTGGTCAGTATCTTGGAGAAAACATCCGCCGTATGGATTCTCGGTATCGCACCCGCTGACCAAAGGTTTCTTCAATCGTCCGAGCCGGGACTGGCCTGCTTTGCGGCCGAGCAGAGACGACGAACTCCTGGCCACGGTTCACCTGATGGAGGGGTGGCCAGTGCCGGAAGCTCTTCTCGAATGGGACCACGAATAACCATATTTGTTAAGCATTTCAACCGTTGCACACACGCATCTCCAGGACTCACTTTACTGTACGAATTAGACCCTTCGATACGGTCATTCTTCGTTCTCAAGCAAAGAAAAATACTGAACCAGCGGCTCCCACATCTAAGCCCCAACACTCCGCAGGGGCCCGGAACAAGACCCTGCGTGTCCAGATCCTGTCGGCATCTTATCACATCCCGTCCCGAGCCCTCAGACTGGAAAGGTGAGAGGGATCGGCAGAAGAAACTTGGAGGCTCGCAGGTCGGGAAGCGTCAACACTGCGAGACCAACCCCGGGCTGTAGCCGCATCTCTCATCATCGCGGGAGATCCATTACTGACAGCACCTTCAGTGTAACTGAAGAACATCAACTCTGCCGCAACCAGAACAACAAACTCTCGAGACACCCTTGAAGCGCGAACTTGTTGCGCCCCCTCGCGGTCGGGGACGCAAGCTTGATGCGCACAAAGTGTGTTCTCCTGGGTTGACCCCTCGTTGAGCCCTACCTGCGATACCAACATTCCGGTATGATGGCGGAAGTGCGCCAACATGGAGCTGTCATCAGAGGCAATCTCGACCCATCGACTCCTATTCCAGAGATACCTACACCCCTGTCTGCTTACTGCAGTATCCGTACGTACCACTAGTACTGCAACGCAAACGTGCGGAGCGCAGCGTTTTTTGCTTGGCCCTGCGGCTGCTCGATTTACGGATATCCATACGGGCGGAGCAGGATAGGTACCGATCCACTCAGCGTCCTTTGCGATGCGCAATGTCCGCGTGTTTTGGTTGCCCTTTTTTTTCTGCTCCAGATGCCAGAGTCTGATGCCGTGGCGTGGCGGCGTTCTCGGGCGGGCCCACCGAAAAAGGCCCCCACTAAAGAAGCAGCGCCCCGCCGCGTCCAATTGGAAACCTGACAGGGAAATAGAGGACAGCCAATCAGACACGTCAAGGAGCGCCTGCCGAAAGACAGGTGGGGTCTCCGGGCGTGCGTCGCTCGGCTCGGCGGGGTACGTACCGGACGCTAAGCAGCCGCAAGCGAGCTGCCTGCCTGTCTCGGGTTCTTCGAGCACCCCGACAACCCGCAACTCTTTCCCCGAGTGGGGCCAACCACCCGTTCCATCATCCCGTCGCCGAGGACTCGACCGCTGTAATACGCTGTACCTACTCGGCGTGCCTGGTGTCTCCTTGGCTCCAACAATCATTTCAATCACATTTGTTCAAAATCTCACATGCGTTTGCACTGTTGCAGAGCCGGGGCGTTCACTCTCAACGGATAGTAGGTAGTCAATGGCTATCTCGCCCATGACGTTGTACAGTCCCTGGGTAACTCGATATTGAAGTATGATGCTGAGAACCACTGAAACAGGTACCTTCAACACTCCATGACGGCTGCAAATAATACCAGGTACTGGACGCAATTGGGCAGCTCGGGTTTTCTGCAATGACCCCCATCCTGGACCACGTTGCACAGGTTCCAACTTGGCGATCACACAAGGACCCCCGATATACGACGATTTACGACCAACACGGAACCCCGGTCACTCTACACTGCGTTGGGCTGCTGCCTCTTTTTTAGGCCCGCCTGCTGCTTGTCTACGCTACCTGCGGGATTCCCACCGGGTCCGTTGGGGGGACGCTGCAGCCTCACTGGGTCGCATCAACAGCGCAAATGATGATCAAATCTCACCGGAGGGGCCCCCTATTGATCCCCCCGACGCGTCGTGGTTTACATGGTGCTGGCCCCGCAACCGCCGACTATGGACCGCCCGTGACACCGATAGAATATCGGGCGGGTTGCTCGCAGCGTCCCGAGAAGCCACGGCGTGTATTGCAAGCCCATGTCGCTAACTGGAGTGCTGCTAGGCCTCCCACGCACGCCATATTAGCGCCTCTTATTAGCATGGCTTACCAGCAAAGTTGTTGCCCGCGAGACAGCATGTCTCAGCAGCTAAAGTCTCGCCATCAGACAACAAACTTGTCCTTTTTTAGGGGGTGACCTCTTACCTTCTCCCCAGGGTCACTATTCAGGTCCATTCCATGGCGTCCGACCCTCTGACTCGTCCCAAAAAACACATTGACAACCTTCGTCCTAAGCGAAGCGATGTTTTGACGGCCGGGCCCAGCCCAGGCCCAAGACCGTGTGCACCCAGCACGACCGAGTTGGCGAGCAAGCAAACTCCCAGCCGCGTCAACTTGGGACTTCTTCCCAGTCCAGTCCCAGACAGACACCAGATGGTGGGTGGCAAGAGGCCAGATGAGGAAATCAGGACGTGGGATTGGGATTGACTTTCAGACGCGCATCATCATGGCGTTCAAGCCAGAGACAAAGAGGCGCCGCCGAGCAGCCAAGATCCCGTCATCGGGGCCAGAAGCCGACTCCGACCCCGCGGGTCCCGCGTGGACACCACAGGCCAGCCAGCGGCGCATGTCCCGCCGGTTCGTTTCTTTCTCGTTCGTCGATGGCCAACCCCGGCGACGGCACATGGCGTCGCCCCGTGAAACGCTACGTTTGCTGCCTCATCGCGCGGCTATATTCCGGGCCATGTTCCGATGCTTGGTCACATGATGGCGGAGATCGACGATACCCGTCCGTTCCCGGTGGTAGCCACGATGGAGGTGGCATCATGGTGCCGAGGCACGAGATTCTCGATGATTCCTGCTTCGTTCGTGTGACATATCCTCAGGGGACCTCGAGCCGTGACTGGCCTACCCTACCGCTGGTGCGATTTATTCCGTGAACCCGATATCCCGGGTCCATCGCCCACCCCGGGTCCGGATGCCTTTTAGGGTATCCGTACCTATTATGGTTATTATGGTAAGGCAGCCTAGGAAATGATGGAAAAGTTGGCCGGAAAACTTTCTATCCGTTGACTGGCGGCTACGACACGCGCGCCCTACGATAGATTGATAGAACACCACGGAAGGATGGCAACACACTCGCGTCTTGCTCCGTTAGCGGTTCCCAGCCCGATTTAAGAACCGTAAGGCACCTGACTGAAGAAATATTCTTTTTTAGACTTGCAATTGACAACATACCTTATGTGAGGGCACTGACCACGGTGCACCGATACTTCATCCTGGTACCCGTCGTCAAAATGCTCGATTTTTAAAATTATCACGGCTTCCTCCCGCGGCGGCGGAGTCCCGCCAAAAGATACTTCGACTAAGTACCTTTCACGCTTGCGCTAGGGCGGTGCCCACCTGTCGCTAGGGCGTCGGTACGCGAGGTACGAAGGAAGAAAAGTACGGGAGCAAGGTACGAGATGGAGCCGGGACCCATAATACGAACGCGAACGCGATAGTGGGGTCGCGGCCCCAAAGTTGCTCTAGGCGGTTACCTGATTGGGTAACCTTGCAAATGATCAAACGAAATCAGCGGTCCACCTCCTTGTCATTCTCTGCACCTCTCGTAATTACAGTGTATTTACGCAGTTGACGAGTAATGGAGCTCAGGCCAGGCCTGCCAGGCACTATGATCAACCCAGCGCTCATATTGAACTCATGGACAATCAGTGCCAACGGGCGCCGGTGCCAGCAGAGGACCCTTTACAAGCGCTGTGTCTTGAGCACAGGCTGCTGTATACTCTCGTATACACGTACGCAAACGATGATAACGAGGGCCTGGACAATGACACCATTCTACCGTGACATGTCGGGGTCTGGCACCGTCCCGATCCGGGCTTTCTCATGTGAACCGTCGCTGGCAAATGTTCCGACCTCCGTCATTTCCCGGCGGTTCTACCGCACCAACCCTCCGGTCGGATACTATGTTGCTGGTGGGTAATACCCGTTGCCAGTCCGTCTGACGGGACAGTCAGCAGGCTGCATTTCCTGCTGTTGATACGGCAATTGACTCAAAATCATTCGTTCCAGCACCACTACCCCCTTTGGATTAGCCCGACTCTCATTTTCCTGCCGCCCGAGGCAGTGATGCCGACTGGCCTGAGATAGCCACTATTACCCGGTGAACTTCTTCAGCCGATGCTGATGGGCTTGATAGCCTGCCTGGTATTCCCGGACTGGCCACACACTCACACACACACACACACACACTTATACACACGGTGGCACACCACCACCCACAGCGACGGATCACGGGCACACGGACCATGGGCATGGGCCGGAGGCTCAGGCACAGGCACAGGCGCGGCCCAAGCGACGCAGCCACTAAAGTTTCCTCTGTGTTTGAAGATCTTCCCGTCGACGTCCCCTTTATGTCCCCGTACCGGAATTCACGCCCGATATCGATTATGATGCTTCCATTATCCCCCTCTTCGTTCTTAATAAAAGACTCCCTCCATACCCACTATTCATGCGCGTCGGCAGCAAGCAACGTGAGGCCATCGCGACGACCCACTAACTCCCCCGGCGCTCCGGAGCTAAGCAGCCCGTCTTACAACTTCCGTCCTCCGGACATCTGCGGAGATAAGCCGGGTATCTATCTCGCCGAGCCTTGCTTACCCGGGAGATGGCCTCTCTTGGGTCCATCCGAACACGCAGCTGTCTGCTTGATCTCTCGCTCGACAAACCCCGCACGACAACTTGGCAGCTGGGCCTGCTTCTTTCGGGCGGCGTCGGGTGGGTGTTCAGATGGTCTTTATTGGAGGCAGAGGGGGGTGCGGGCTTGTGCGGCGTGCTGAATCAGGTGATGGGGCGTGTGCGTGGGATGCCGGGACGTCCGGGCTTTCGGCTCAAGGGCTGATGGGTTTCTGGCGTTTTGCGATTTTCTCCGTTGCATTCACAACGTGGAGTAGTTTGGTTTAAAGTAGGAAACAAGTAGCTTAATGGGATTAAGAATAAGAATGTAGAAATCGTAGGGCGGCGGCCCGCTCCGGGAGGCGAAGAGGTTGCTTGACTTTGCGGCCGCCATGTGGCCGGACGCCGAGGCATCCGCGGACCGCACGCCTGAGAGAGGTTTGAACCCTTTTGAAACCTCTATAATTACGATAACGACTTGAATATGGCTGCGGCTATTGGGACGTCGCAGCCTGGTAACAGTTACCGGTGATCCTCTCGTGCGCAAGGCTGCCGCGAGCAGGCGGTGGAGAGAGGCAGCCAGCGAGCCAGGCAAGGCAGCCAGCCAGCCTTTGAAACTAGCTACCATTCGACAATCAACTTCGATATGTGGGAGTATTTTTCTAGTTTCTGCAGGAGTAGCTCCCGGAAAGAAGTGTAGATATCAGGCAGCTATGCCAATGTTATTGCACATGTGCTGCGCCATTATTGCCGGGGTTGTCCGAGGCTGTGCGAATGCAAAACAGGAAGAGGCAACCTGGACACTAACTTCTATCTGAACAAATTTCTAAAAACTTCATTATAACTTCGATATTTGAGTCTCATTGATTGAAGGCAATGCATACCCTGTTGGCGCCCATCATGTCTCATCAAGTTCCCATCGATTCTCATCACGATGACGAGGCGAACCAGGCACCGCTACCATCAACCTTTGAACTATTCTCCCCTCTGCCGTTCGACCTCAGAAAGCTGATTTGGGAGCAATCTCTCGATGTTCCTTCCAACGTTTGCGTCCTGCCGTCGAACTTCAGACCATCGAGAGACGTATACCTAGAGGTTCGCAACTCGTACTCGCCGCTGTTGGCGACCAGCGCCCAGGCTCGCGAGGTAGCACTCCAGAAGATGCCGCCAGCTCGTCCCTACGACCCGGACAGAGATTTTCTATACATCGGCAACAGTAGTTTCTACAACTTCTGCGAGGCGTGCGGCCGAGACGACTGGCCGTCCGCCACGAGACGCCTGGCCCTCGCCCTCCCGGTCGTCGACATGGGCGTGTGGCTCCCCATCGCCATGAAGCACTTGCCGCGGCTGGAGTCGATATCTATTGTTTACCCGAAGACGGCTGGAGATGTCGATAGGCTGGAGCGTGTTGTTGTTCCTAGATCGGGGTACAGGGTTCTCAGCCCGCTCACCGAGGAGGAGCGGGATGCTGTTCATGTCACGGCGGACTTTTGGGCCGAGACGATTTTTGATCCGCTGCATGTTGTTTGGAGGAAGAGTGTTGCGGAACATGTCGACTCGGTCAAACAGGATTTGAGTCTCAGTGCGAGAGGAGAGAAGGTGCCCTGCTGGAACGATGAGACGCAGAGTCTCGGACTATCCTTTGACGCAACGTGTTTCGATAGGGATGCTTGAGTTAGTTTTGCATGAAATGTATTCTGAAGGGTCAGAATAGTTCACATAGGTATGACAACTGTATTCATGACCCTCGCAGCCCTTGACAACAAGCATGAGTTTACTGTTTCAAACCACCACGGTATGATCAGTCGTGTCTATCAACCAGTTCTGTACTGTAACACGAGACCTGAAAAAGTGTCGAGTTGCATTTGGTTTTTACTAGGGTTGGTGGTGTCATTCAAGCGCAGAATTTGTTTGTGTTGTTCTAAACCTTTTTGGCATTGCGAGGTCGAAGCGCGACGAAAGCACATGCGCCGGAACTCGAATGGGGGAAACCACGAAAACGCCGGTCATATTTCCCAGCATAGAAAGTGGCAGTATGAAAGGCCCAACACGGGATTCTCCTTATGCTATTCTCTTGTATAATCGAGAAGGACATGGGAGCGTACTGAGCTCGTGTTATAAGCTCTAATGAGGCCTCGCAGGCTGTTGGTTTAACACACGAAAATACAAGAGCAGTATACTGCAGAACGTAGGGGTCAAGTCATTGTGTTGAAAATGGATTGATTCATAGACCTCTCGAAGGCCTGAGCTATGGCTAGATGACGGAGCTGTGTCCGGCGAGGCACGTGCCGAAGCGCGTGTCTTTCGCCAGCCACAGCGGTAGCCACGTCGGTGGCTAATGCCGCGGTGGTTATTCCCACAAAGGCATCTTGAAACCGGAGATCTAGATCGAAGGAGCTTCAGAGTCTGAGAAAATCCTTGATTATGAAGCAATACCAACATTATTACCCCCTCAGTGGACATGCTTCTGTGGCTTGCTGATTGATCACTGCCTGTGGCCAGCCCCGCGGAGAGTCTGGCCATGCGATTTGGTTTGAACTGGACAGATAGATCTATTGTACACAAGTCTAATGAAATTTAGAAGTGACTTTTGGTGTCAGGTATCCATAATGGCACTTTATCTGCCGGAGGAAGAGAAAGCCCGACAGCGCATTACGGACGTGGGTGCTGCGTATTCACCAGCGACAATCCTACGCAAAACCTATGGGAAGACACGAGTCGCATTCTCGGGTAATAATTTTAAACCTGCATCTTCATAATTTTATTCACTCCTCATCGCGAGAAATTACACAGTAGGAGTTGACCAATGTTCCAGGAAGAACGTGGGAGCATCTGCGCAGTGAAAGGAAACCTACCCTACGACTAGAACAGGTTGCAGACACGAGATTAACATTTCGACGACAATCTAGAACACCAAAGACACCTATGAAGCACCCACATTATTGGGAAGTGAGGATCTCACATGGCGCCGTGGTCACGACCAATGACCATCTCGGAATTCACTGTCCAACGTGACAATATCTGCGTGTAACTCACAACGCATGTTGCTGATGCAGTGATTCATTCTTGAAACGAGAAGAAGTAATTCTACCCGTATATAAGCCAGCATATTCCGTTCGTCTTCCATGCCTCGAGATTCCCAACACCATCAAAACACACGAGAAACAGCATCCTTAACCACACTACACCCCTCATCCTCCAAATACTCTCCGCCACCTTTCAAGATACTACCCATCATCCCTTTCACGATGCCTGGCAGCAACGTCAACCCTCCCTACTACACCAACCAGTACCCTCACGGCCCCAACGGCCCGACGGGTACTGGCTCCCAGGCCTCGGGCGTCCGTGGTGGCCACAAGGACACCATCGGCTGCGCGGCTACCCGTGGCGGCAGACAGAGTGGCGGTGGCTATGGCCATCACTCTGGAAGCGTGAAGAAGTAGAGTGCTCGGGCTATCGTTTCAACACTGCAAAATCCCTAGATACCCAGATAGTGTAGTTCTGGAAAGTCTGAGCTAGGCAGTAATCAGTTCATTTAATAGAAGTCTTCTAGTCTACACACTCCCATGCTTCTCTCGCTCCGTGCAAAAAGTTGCTGCATTAAATAAGCGTCACTAACGTTACATTCTTTTGTGACTTGCGACGTATCGCGACCTCAACTCAGAATGAGCTTCATATGTATGGAAGTAGTTAAACATTATCCCAGCACCAGAGATGGGGTAGAAGGCTCGATCACAGGGCTCACGTTGGAAACGTCGTTGAACGCTTCTCGTTAACTACATTTCATGTTTGGGAGTAGCCGAACCTTGAGAGACTCCGAAGTCCTTCGGATGCTATTACCTCCATGTTAGAGTTCCCGTCCGGTATGCCGACTTGCCGATGGTGAGCACTAGCTGACAATCGAGAAAGCTGCGCGAAGATGATCGGCACCAAGCCACGCGCCGGTGAGGCTTACACGTTTTAGCTCGATGTCAGAGCATGTTCTTCGGCCTTTTGTCTGATACCTAGCTTAACCAAGTTGCCAAGGGACTTGATTATTTCCGCGACATCAAGCATGGGAATAGCTGGGAACTGTACTTTCCACCGGCACTCGACCGGCTTGAAGCCGTCTAGCCGTTGCCTTCATACCCCATCTGGAAGCCTTTTTGGCACCGCCTCCAGTCGCATTCGGACCTGAGTCGCGAACCACGAGCGATGACTTCATCAATGTACGCTATTCGGTCAAACTACTCGGTATGAACATGACGCTCTCAAAGGCTTCCGACAGAGCCGACAAGTCACTAATGCCGTTATTTAGCCGCATCGTGCTGACGTTGGTCTGGATAGAAAGTTCGATGAGACGAGATATAAAGTCAACTTGTTCCAATTCTCAAAGTGATCTTTTTTGGCAACCCCTTCAGACGGACAAGTGCTTCAGTGCTTGATCTCAACGAATACCACCATTCTCCACCTACAACCCCTTTCTTGACATTAAACCACCACTCAACATGCACAAGCCACCAACGACAACCGTGGCCGCCTCTCTTCTTGCATTGTTCACGCTTCCAGCAGCATGCGCTCCAACTTCAAACGCGGAAGCCCAAAAGCTGGCCGATCCTAAGTACGGTCCCATTCCAGGCCAATCCCGCCTATTCAGCGACTACCGGGGCAAGGCACCTCCGTTCCCAGGCAACATCACCGCGCCCATCCTCCCAACCGAGAAAGGCGAGCCGGGTCCGGACGACCAAGTCTGGCAGAATCTCCTCGCCGCTGAATGGGCCATCTTCAACTTCTATCAGCAGGGCGTCGAGGCCTTCAATGCGTTGTCCTTCGTCGTTACGGGCTTCCGCAACAACACGTACGACCGCATCGCCGAGATCCGCGACAATGAGGCGGGACACCTGCGGATTTTCCAAAACGAGATCTCCAACAGGAGCGTGAAGCCCGGAGCTTGCAAATACAAGTACTCGTTCACGGACGCCACGAGCTTACTGGCCTTGACGACGTTCCTCGAGGTCGCGAGCATGGCGTTCTTGACGGGTCTGGTGCAGCAGCCAAAGAGCGAGGCCGCGAGGGGCGCAATGGTGGCTATTGCGACTGTGGAGGCGAGGCACGAGACGTGGTCTCTTGCGAACGTCTGGGGAGCGAATCCGTTCTCCGGGCCGGGAGACACGGTCTTTCCATACGCCAACGAGATTCTCGACTTGACGAACACGTTCATCGTCCCCGGGAGCTGCCCGAAAGAGAACCCACCTTATCCTTACCCCAATCAGCGGCTCCCGGCTTTGTCTGCTGCAGCGGGAACCAAGTCCGTCGCACCGGGCTCCGAGGTTTCGTTCAACTTTACGGATCCGGCGAATCAGCCAAAGTTTAAAGATAAGAAGTCGTACTATGCTGTGTTCTTCCACGGAGTGAGCATCATTAGTGTCCCGGTTGACGTTTCCAAGTGGCGAGCAGGGAGCCTCGTAAATGTTATCATACCTCCCGAGTTTGAGGTGAAGGGAGTTATCATTGCCGTCTTTGCGGATGCTCCCGGGGCCCCTAAGCTTGAGAATGTGATTGCTGGTCCAGAAATTCTGCTACAGCAACCGTCTGAGAGTTGTACGAGCAGTATAGAGAGCATTTATGCGAGAAGTTTAGCATGTCAAATCTCAGACAACTGTCACTTTCATGAAGCTTTAGATCTCAGAAGCGTGTGTGGAAGTCTTGTTCATTGACTTTCTCCTAGCCGTGCCTGGTGACACGGTTGCTCGGGGTTGTATTTTAAACCCCTCTTCATTGGTATCAAAAACCGTCTGCGACCATGACCAGTCGTGCAGCGTCAAACTCTCATATCCGGTGGTTTTCCTCCTCTGTGCTACCACAACGCGACCTGTCCTGTTCCTTTCCTCAAAGTCGTGACCCCATAAATAATCTAGTATCCATACAGGTTGACAACCTCCGACGTGGAGGCGCGGATCCTCCTGTTCTCCCTGACCAACAGGATGCGGATCCACCAGGCGCAGGCGATGGACAGCAGGGCGAAGCCGGCCGAGGCGCCGAAGCCGATGGCGTAGCGAGGCTCGTCGGTCTTGGGCCAAAGGTAGGCGCCGTATATGTAACCGATCTAGAGTATTCAGGTTAGACATGGTCGCTCGTGATAGTGTCTTAAGGGGTGCTGGACATACCTGACCACCGACGTTGGTCATGGCCAAAACAACGGCCTTCTTCTCCTTGGTCTGGGAGAGGGTGGAAGACGCCCAACCGATAATCTGCGATGTTTTAGCATTGCATCTTGGGCAATTGGAGTCGGCTGGAGAGTCTCACCACAGAGTTTACCGAGTACGCGCCGGCGCTGAAGATGAAGCATGCAACGTAGCGCGCCGCAGTGTTGAGGGTGGCTGCCGCCATGGCAAAGCCGCCAACGGCGACACCGAGACCGGCGGTGATGTGCCATGTGCGCTCGTGCAGACGGCCGGAGCTCCATCCGAAGAAGATGCCAGCGGCACCGGCGAAGATGAAGGGCGGGCAGGTCATGACCAGGGTGATGGTGGTGTTGAAGCCAAGGGTCCTGATGACGCTGTCCAACGAGTCAGCGAACGAAGTGAACCGGCACAAGTCATAAGCAACTTACGTCGGGAAGAACGAGTTGAAAGAGCAGGCCGACAGGTGGAAGTTCTGCATGAGGCAGAAGAGCCAGGTGCGCTTGTCGCGGACGGCCTGCTTGAGTCCGTCCATGGCGGTGGCCTCCTTGTCCGAGGCGTCAGAGATCTTGTCGCGCTCCATGCGGGAGTGGGCTAGCTCGCGCTCGCGCTCGTTAAGCCAGCGGGTGGTGAGGGGCGTGTTGGGGAGGAGCCAGAAGCCGACGATGGCGACGAGGCCGGTGGCGGCACCCTCGACGATGAAGAGCCAACGCCAGCCGGCGAGGCCGTTGAGCTTGTCCATGCCGGCAAAAATACCGGCTGCGATCAAGCTCGAGAGGCCGGTGGCCAGGATCTGGGCGCAGTAGAGCACGGCGATGCGGGCGGCGACCTCTGGTAAGGGTGTTAGCGGACTCTATGTTAGGAGAATTAGGTTGGATGATGATGGACATACCTGTGCGAGTGTAGAAGATGGACAGCATGTAAGTGGCACCAGGGTAGAACTATGAACGAGTTAGCGAGTTGCCGACGAACCTGGGGAGTCTGGGAGTGGTGGCTTACCGGAGCCTCAGTGATACCCAAGAAGAATCTGCAAGCGACGAGGCCTCCATAGTTCTGAACAAGAGCTGTGCAACCTGTGGAATCAAGTCAGGACAGGTCGACAAACTCAAGTGGAAGTAGCGCCATACCAGAAACAACTGCCCAGACCAACATCCATGCGCTCATGTAAATGCCCGGTTGGATGCGGGTGATCAACATGTTGGAAGGGATCTGCCAAGCCATTAGCCAAGACCTTTGCATTAGAGGCTCTTGCAACTAACCTGCATGAGAACGTAACCGACGAAGAGGCTACACAACGGTCAGGCCTGTGTCCAAAGGGGTTTCCATGTATATGCGTGGTCCTTACATGGACACGGTGGTGTTGAACTGAGTTCCCGACATTCCCAAGTCTTCCTCCAACCCGTTCAGTCGGGCCTGAGCGATGGCATTTCGGTCGACGTAGTCTAGAGTTGTCGTTAGTTTCGGCCGAAGGAACGGGGTATGTCTGGGACGGGCACTCACTCAGGAAGTACATAATGCAAAGGGTCGGCTAAAGAGAAAAGAGCGTCGTTAGCATCAACACTCTCGAGTTTGAACACGACAGAGACTTAGACTCACCATTATCCGGTAGTCAAGCTTGCGGACAAGCCTGATCTCCTCGGGGTCCGTCTTCCGCGTCGTGCCGGTCCAGTCGCGCTCCTCATCTTGCTGGGCGTGCTTCTCGTCGTCGATAACGCTGCTAACGTGGTTGATGACGTGCTCCTCGCGCTCGACCGAAGGCCGCTGCTTCTCGCTCGCAGCCATTTTGAGTTTTGTTGTGGCTTTTCCGTAGAGAGAGTTGTGGACGCCTCGCTAAGATTTGGGATATCTCGCTAATGATTGGCTAGGGGCCGGCGGGTTCTGGGAGTTGCTGAGCCAAAACCAAAACTAAGAAATAAGCATAAACCGAGAGGAACTGCACGACCCGAACTGTGGTTTCGACAGAACTTCGGACTCGATCAAAACCCAACTTGCTCCCGGGTTCTGGGTATTTATGGCATTTTTTGACAGTTCGTCTGGCACCCCACGCCAGGGCCGTCAACGCGCACCCCGAATCCGGGGAAAGCTGGATCTGCGGGGGCAAGATCTGGAATCCGGGGGCGTCTCAAAGCTGGGGAAAAAAGAGTGCATACACGGATAGGGGACCACGGGGTCGAGACCGCAGCTGCATCCTAGACGAGTACGCGGGGTTCTCGGGGGCAGATTTGGGATCCGAGATACCTGGACGGAGAAGCGGTCGATGGAAAAGGGACAAGGGCGAGGCAAGGACAAGGACAAGCGGAACACCAGGAATGGTAAGCGGGTAGCGTGCTGAGGGCGGCAAATTAGGCCGCCGGCGGGCGCCATTGGGGAGGTTGGAGTTGGTCAGCCCGCGTTGGGGTGGGAGAAACCCTGGACGGGGGAAATGGAACCCCGCGTGCCAAGACCCGAGGGAATGGAACAGACTGGGGTCGAGTTGGGGTTAGTGCCATGTTATGCTAGGCGACTGTTACGTTGGAACCGGGGCAGAGGAAGGTTGTCTCTGCCCAAGGGCTCTGGTTCGTTCGAAAACGTGTCGAGTGGATGCGGTTTGGGGAGAGTCAGAGACAGAAGTGCCAGCACCCGGGGGGTGGGGGGTGGAGTTGGACCGGAGGAGGAGGAGGCAATTCGAGAGGATTGAGAGGCTCGATGCCATGGTAAGGTGTGGATTGCAGGATCCCTTCGGGTTTCGGAGGTCCTGTAGTCTGTAGGTGATGCAGGAATGTGGGCATGCTGACTGACGACATTGGTAGCGTTGCAACCTGTTGAGCCCGTGATCGGCGGTTGGAGGTGTTGAGTGTTGACGTCCAACACGATGCTACTTAATCAGCGGTCAGCCCGGGCCCGAGATAACGGCGGGGACGGGTGTGACGCAGAGCTTACGGCACTCTGCTCGTACGAGACGCATGCATGTGCGTGCAGCCTTGCGGTGTGCGACGGCAGCTTAACAGAGCAAAATTACATTCAGGACTCCCAGAACGCTTCCTCAGTTCTGCTGCTCCAAGGATGATCCGGAGGAAGACATAGGTGAGCACATATGGGCGAGTGCGGGTGAGGTTGGGTGAGTGTGGGTTTGTGAGGGGAGCCGTCCCAGTCAGTCCCGACCTCAGAGCATTAAACGGCGCTTTTCCCCCCGGGATTTTCTCCCTATTTTCCCTCCTCGTGTCTTATCTCGACACCTTCTTTGTTCACTGCCAACAAATGAGGGTAGCATCACTAAATCAGTGCATAAAGATTTGGAGCAGTTGTGTGCCACCGCATTCGCAAGGGCGATTGCCGAGGTGCTGCATTGATGCAGCCACTTTCCTTGTCCACATATCTTGCAACTCGCCATGCTGAAGGACACTGGTGGCGAGCCCCCAACCTTGCCTGAGTCGAGGATCAAAGTTAACCGAGTCAACCTTGCACAAAGCACTCGTCTCTCCCTGGCCAGACTCAAAGTTCGTTGTTCTTCGTCGCATCGTTTCTTTGTGACTCATGGCTCCGACTCCTCCGAAGACAACGAAGTCGGCATTGCAACGGGCCACAAACCCACGCCTCTGCTTCATCTCTAGCTAGAATAGGTCTTTCTGTGCCAGTAGTGAGCCCTCCCTTTCTAATGGACGCAAGGACATTGGTTTGCTAGTTGTTAGTAGTGTGGACGTGTTTAGGCGGTGGATGCCCTGAACAGACGCCGAAGTTTTGGGACTCGCACGAGTTAAATACATATAACCTCTCGTGCCATCATGGCTCCTGTCAACCTTTCTGGCCTCAATCAGAACAAACAATCCAACAGCAACACCACAACCACAATCAGTCCTCTACATCATCATGTCTGAAGCCTCCTCATCGACCGGGGCGACTTCCCAACAGGCAGTCAAGGAACCCTGGACAAAACCTTGGCCCCGACCCCGCCCGCGACCCGTCATAACAACTTTTGAACGCGTCTCTGACTTTCCTGATGATATCCTCATCAACATCGGCGAGAACATGGGCCTCAAAGGTCTCACCAGCTGTATGCTTGTCTCTCGCAGGTTCTACTGGATCATGCGGGAAGCCCTATGGAGCAAGGCCAAGAACTTTCTGCACTGGTTCCCCATGTTCTTCGGTGCGATGACCGGGAATATCCCGCTCATGGAGGAAGCCCTGCAACGTGGCTGCTCGGTGAACAAGACCTGGCTGTGCTTCAAGTTGGGGTCAAAGCAGGGGTTCAAGAGAGGCCACAGACCGCTACATCTGGCCGTCAGCAATGGGCACGCAGACGCCGTGGAATGGCTACTGGCGCACGGGGCTAATACGGACATCAACCATCCCCGGAAACTTCCCCGGAAACTCGACAACGACTTGTGCCTCCTCCACCTAGCTGCAGGAGACGCATGGGAGAAGTCCGAGTTTTGCTGGAAGTTGGATAACGACCAGGTGGAAGTCCTAGCCAACGAATGGCAGGTACCAACAGGTCCACGGTATCGAATCTTCCTTGCCTTGCTGCAAGCTGGCGCCAAGCCACCTCCCGGGAAGGAGGGTTTCTATCTCTCAAACGCCGCTCATACCTGCCGGATCGTCTCTGCACCGACATTTCAGCAGATGTTGCAGCATGGAGCAAACATTAACGGCCTCTGCAACTGCCGAAATTTTCTTGGACTCGGTTACACGATTCGGATGCACTATTCCTGGTTTTGGGACAACAAAAACCTTGATCACAAGTGCGCCCATCAAGTCAACTTCATGCCCTGGCCGCAGTCTGTCCGGAAGAAGATTTCGGAAGAAATGTGCGGCTGCTTGGTCCAGCATGATAGAAAATATGGTCCTATATTTTCCACCGAGGCTGATGGCAATGACCAGCCTGGCGAATAGGCGTACACAATAGTCGGCCATGAGGGGAATGTTTCAGAAAGTATCAGGATCATTTCTCCCGACGATTTATAGAACAAAGGGCACTTTCTTTTTCGGCTTTTTCATAAGGATGGAAGAACATTGGTTATCCGTTTCAAGAGGAATGTGTTTTAGCTTGCCGTATTTTCGCATCAACAAAAGTATTAGTTATGAGTTTAAGATTTTGTCTTAACTAACTAAATATGAAAACTGATGATAGTCAGGTCTGTGAACTTTATGTTGGTTACTTAGTCTTTAACAAGCTAAGGTGTTGGTTCATGGACCGCAATAGCCACGTAAGCAGTGCGCGCCCTCGGCGCAGGCACAGCCTACTCAACGGCGATCACGTGGATCTCCACGTGAGCGCGGTGAACGTGCCCAGCAGGCTATGTTGAGCACGTTGGACGTGGCTACCGCGACGTTCGAACTTAGAGAGAACAACCCACTTCTACCACGTCTACTGAACAGCTATATACATTGTGCTGCAGTAGGCCCTTCTCATATATGAGACCCGACCGAACCCTTGCGGTTCCAACATAAGGACATCTATTAAGTGAATTATTTGTTGGTCTTGTAAGGTCCCTGTCTCTTTCAAGTCGTTTCAGGGGAGATTGAAGTTTTCGACCCGCTTTATCTTTCAACCTGATAATTGCCCTGGGAAATAATGCGATTGATCTCGATCTTTGACATTTCCGTTTCAAGTCTGTGCATGACACCAATATGGACATTGGACGTGAAAAGAATATGCCGCTTCCTCTGTCGGAATAGAAATGTCGCGTAGACGAGTACACCAGACCTTGACTGTACTTGGGAGATTAAGAATTGACTTCCGTCCTGATTCATGTTTGTCTCGACAGATATAAATTGTCTTAGTATATCCAGGTTACCATCAGCGGACACTCAACAGTCAAGCCCATCTCTCCCAACATGGCTGCTCACCTTTCCCAGAAAGCAACAGCGCTTTTTTTCGAATTCGGCACGCATCTGGATAACCGAAGGAAGTGCCGGCAGTGTGCTGACGCCGGTCGACGCCCTGTCGTTCACCTCGTTGGTCACCAATTTTGCGACATCTGCGGGGGGAACCTCCTGACACAACATGGCCGTGCCAGTGTAAGATAATCTATTCTTTCTTCTTTATTGCACTTATACTGATTTATATTGGTAACGAAGCTGAACTTGCTCGCCCGCATTATCCGCTTTTGTAGTATCAACTGCCGAAACCGCGGATTCATTCGGGACTGGATCAACCAGATGCATCATGAGCTACAGGCCAAGAACCTTCAGATGACCATGAATCTCGCATCTGAGCTGCCTGAGTTCCCACCCACGGACATCCTTCTGGAGATAATCAACGATTTCCATAATTCGTAGACGGCACGACTCATCAACCGCAGACAGTAGAACGTTGGCGGAGCGGTTTAGAGAGTTATAAATAGAGCGGAGAGTGGGGATCATCTCAACGCACCTCTTGTGTCAGGCACTTGAGACTGCAAGTATGGTTTTCAGTGGTGTGTGAGGAGACGCAGGCAAGATTTTCATGTTGATAGTACGAAGGGTGGAATACATAAGAGCATTGGTTACCCTGAGAATGCTCCAACGTTCCATTCAATTGCGATATTTCAAATGAACACGGGAAGGGATACATCTCGAAAGTTTGACTTCATTACTTAAATTTTGTATGAAAAGCTTTGGAGCAATGAGACACATCCACTCTAGTGGTTCAGTACAGTCTGCAGATCTACCTTAGAGGTTTAGTTGTTGATCAACCCGGCCCTCAATACTATTCGGCGTACTTACACACCTTTAAAAACCCAACCCTTCGCTGATGAAGACCAAGTCATAGAGATGAGGCTCAGGTAGTAGAAACCATCCCGCGAATCTTGTCATTCAGTGCGTCTGTAGTGTGTCTGTTCTTTGAACATGAACTGCGTCCGGGGCGACTTCTATCACATACAACTGTCAGATACGCAGGTATGCAAATGTCACATATAGTACGCGTTCTGTGTGCAGTGTATTGTATGTTATATTCATGTTCCTGATTGTCGCACTGTACAGTAAAGAGATAATTGTCGACCTGCCATCGGATATAACTGTGTTGTACGATCTAAACAGCTATCTATAGGGGTAAAACAAGGGATTACAAGATTTCACTTATGCACTGCTACTGTGGCTAAACCACTAGCCACGCCTGGTACCTCCTCGAATGACATTTGGCTTGGGTGGATCTCTGTAGCGTTTGGAGAAGGGAGTCATACGATTCGTGCACGTAGATGCCTGAAAATCTGCACAGGTCTTCGGCATTGAACTGGGTTATCAGCAGACTCCTAGAACCCTCAACTCTCTCTGTCTCTTGCTCATAACTTGTCGGCTCGTTGGGTACTGTAAGGCGGCCTGTACGAGGCAGACACTCCCATTTTGCCGTTGGCGTCCTTCTCTAAGGTGTAGGAGGTAGTAGAGAGAAAGTCCGGGTCCTTCTGCAAGTCCTTCAAGATGTGTCACGTAAGTTTCTCGATCTAGTCAACAGCCTTGAGCTTGCGAGTCGCAAAATCAACTCGGCACACGGCGATTAGATTCGAGTTCGTGCGCTCAGCCTGGTATACGGATATCTCTTCCCCGGCATCACACTTTTGCAGTCAGAGACTACCAGAGACACTTCGCCATAGGTGTATTGGCCTCTATACTTCTATTTTGCCTTGTTTCCATTGCGAGGGCTCTATACCTCTGTTATAGAGCTGTCCTCGGCGGATGCAAGTCAACCCAAAAGTCCTTCCTTATGCCTGTATAACATCTTCAGACCTCGACTTTCTGAGCACCACAAAAAGGAAAGTCTTCGCTGGGCCTGCAGGACTGGATATAAAGAGCGCATCATCAAGCCGAGTTACGCCGTCTCGCAGTCATCGCACGTGCCAACCAGCGTCCCATCTTACCCTCGTTGTTAAGACCGTAACCAGAAGCTCCATCTCCCTCGGCACCGACGCTCTCGTCGTCGGACGAGTCGAACGCATCAATCCATTCGTGCTGCAAAATTTCCCGCTCCGCAACAGTGAATCCATCCATATCCCGCATCCAAGTGAATAGATTCCTTGTGACGCTCTCGGACGTATCCCTTTCTCGGTCCAACCAGCCGTAGTCAACCTCGATCGGCTCACTTTCCCCGCCTTGGCACCCATCGGTGTCGACGCTCCTGTGTACTTGCGGGAGTTGGCCAGCCTCCTGGACGTTCGTTGTTCCGTCAGCGCAGTTCCACGTGATAGGCACGAACCGAAGACGATGCTGATGCGGACAGTGTGCGTGGAGTTGAACATCTAGATCGGCGTCTTGGATGGCCGTCTCCCCCAAAGGCGGGTAAGGAAATATGGGCGGAATGTCCCTGGGCGGCTCTTGGGTCAGGAATATGAGCCTGCATTTATCAGCTCTTGATATGCACTTCGATCCGGGCTGAACTGGAGTCGTTGGCTCCTGAATAAAGGAGTGAAGGGTGCCGGTCCACGTCGCTGCGTGGAGATCGATTCTCTTCAGGCCAATGAGGTGTAGGTTGCTTCGGAGGAAGTCCTTGTGAGCTCCGGTGACGATGCCCCCCAGCCAGAGATATGAGATGTGGGGTCTGCGATCACAAAACATGCGGGCAAGGACAGGGAGGCTGTCTGCTTCTTTCGACTTGAGGACGGCCATGGTGCCTTGTAACCATGCCCCGCATGCGTTGGCCGGGATGCCAGGCTCGTAGAAGACGCTCCCCAACAGGGACCTCATCCCCTGAACGTTGATGCTAAGTGTCAGGAGTATGTCCATTTGGTGTACGAGGCCGTCGTTCTGGGAGTCTAAGACTGCCGGCGCAGTCTCGTCTGCTCGGCGGACGGGACATGCCCTTGGTGCGTGTAGCAAGATCGTTCTGCGCTCCAAGTTGGCAAGCGGAAGTTGTAGGGCGGCAGCGAGGGCGGCGCGGCTCTTTTCGTGCGCCCGGTGAAGTGCGCAATAGTCGTTGATATACTGCAGCGCTGCTTCGAACGGTGCCGTTGTAGACCCGCATGTTCCAGCAAGGTTTCGAGGCCCATTCAGGATGATTGCATACTTGCTATCTTCGTGTGTGACGCTCCACGGGGAAAGACCTCGGTATTGCTCTCCAGGTATGGCCGCCTTCCAACCGACACCTGGAGCGAGAACGGCTGTCCACCAGCGGGCAGCATCGTCAGTCAGGTTGCTCCCCAGCTCAACCGTCACAAGTCTGGAGCCGTCGGTCGCTTTGTGAGGTCGTTGGTCGGCGGCCCATGACGCATGGCTCGCCGTGTATTCCATCGGAGACGCGCTTGCGACAATTTTCGTCCACCGGGCGGACAGCACGTATGCCCAAGCATGAACCAAGACGATGAGGTGCTCATCATCTTCACCGATGGGCAGCTCCAAGTCCCGGTCATCGAAAATAACGGTCTTGGTCGGCTTGTGGACAGATGGGAAGACTTGGAAAGTCTGATGGAATTCGGGAGTGTCGCAGGCCCCCCCCACGAACGTCCAAGTGGAACTTGCCTTGACGAGGCCGTACTGGTCGATGCCCACGCCAACGGGGAGAGCAGGGTGCTGAGAAAACAGGGACGGATCCACACGCAGGCACGTCGGCGGGATAGAGCGGTTTGCCGCGGCGCGTTTCAACAAAGTAAACCAAGTACGGTAAGCGCGTTCGTAGAAGTTCTTGAAGGCGTCGTCGGTAGGACGAAGGCAATCCGCCATCTCAACTGGGGGTGAGGGGCTCATGTTGGTTGGTAATAGGCGGCCCAGGTTCAATACACGCCTGGGTTGATTGGCAGTGAGTGACCACCGAGCGATTAAAACCAGCCGACGGTGGATCGCAAATGAGAAGGTGGTGTGTATGTGTGTGTGTGCGTGTGTACAGCCGAAGCTTCTTGGTTGTTGGTAAGATGAAGCTCACAAGGGGCCAGTTCAGAATGTTGTTGTTGGTGTCTGGTTCACGTTCAAGGGAGGAAGGAGGAGTGTGTGAGTACGTACTTCGTCTGCGACCAGGTATGGGAGGCGGTCTAGACTGACTTATGTTTAGATTCTTGGCCTCGAGGGGAAAACACCACAGCCAGCCCATTGATAGAAAATAACGTCTGATTCGCCGACCTGTCGAAGGAGACGAAACCCGCTTGCCCGAGTTCCTGTAATCCCTGTCTTTGCTGCTGCCCACCTACCACGAATATGTAACCGCTTCGATAGCTGTTCCTGACCTGAATGAACAATGCAAAAATATTCTTTGCTGCTACTGCTGCTGCTGCTGCTGCTGCTGCTGCTGCATTAATGTATGCGTTGCAACCGTCCACTACGTTCCAAATGAGCATCCTGCGAATGTGCGTGGTTGGGTAGTTTGCAGGCCTTGCCCGGACCACGGCCGAGAGGGCAGGGATATAAACTACACCGGTTGTCCGGTCATAGCAAAGGACCAGAACGGCCAGCTGTTTATTTCTCAGGAGGGCACCGATAATTGATGATCATGTAGGAGAAATACCGCGGTCCTTCTGCGAAACGGTCGGGACTCGGGAGTAAGAGGGTAGAGTGTCATGTTTAGTGGACGGATGACCGTTGCAACTCAGGTGTCGAATTGAGTATACCGTGCCTTGATCCTGGTACTTCTTGTGGTTCTGTTTTTAGATCGACAAGTCAAACTCAAGCGATGCAGAGAGATCAAAACGAGGCTCATGGTTGCGTACTAACCCTTGGTGTAACCTAACAATGGTATCATCCTTGTACAAGACATCCCTCGATCAAATTATCCCAGCTTGCTACCCCCCGCGAGATAAGCCCAAGAGCATGCGACTTTCCGGCCGTCTCTCCTCTCCTTAGTAAGGCGTGCACTCGCAGTAGTTGCCCGGCAGCCTAGTGGGGAAATCATTAGTTCATGTGAGTGCTGAGGCAACTGGCAGTCATCCACTTACACACAGAGCTTGTCTGCTCCGATCCCGCAGTTTTGTGGGCAGCCAAATCGGCCAGGAGTGTCGCAGTACTCCTGAGCACACGCTTTTTGAGATAACAATCCAATGCCAGCGAGTGCTACGGAGGCGATGTTGACGCGCATGTTGGGCACGGTGTAGATAGAGAGTTGAGTTTGGCTGGTAGAGCGAGCGAGATGAAGAGAGGCGTCAGGCTTCGTGACTGAGAGAATGATTGATGGAGTTAAAACGAGAGGAAAAGCTGAGTGTTTTATACACCGGTGGTGTAGGGGAGCTGAGGCGTAGTTCATGCGATCTTTATGAGTTGTCGAGAATTGATGAGTGGTGACGGCAGTGATGGACAGCTAAGGGAGGATCCCAATCTCCCGATAGTCTCAAATCAAGCTTAGAAGCAAGCGAGACTGTGAAAATCGGTCAAGGTTTGACTCAGGAAAGTCCTGTGGCCCTGTCGTGCTCCGTTCTCTCTCGCTTTCTCTGACCAGCGGGTTCCGCGGGGAGGCTTAGTTGAACTGTCTTGGGCCGAGGATGATTCATGTAGATGACTATGTTGACTTGGGATAATCTCTAATCTGAATCAGAGAGAAAAAGTTGTGAAATGATTGTGTCTCATATTCTTTCAAAAGTTTGGTTCTGAACGGAACTGCAACTCACTTCACGCTCAGAGCTTTTTGGCCCTCAGGGTAGGCATCAAGTCGGGAGCTGACGACCTACTCTAATTCCACCACATACACATGAATACTCAGGGCGAAAAGAAGAATTTCATGACAACATATTCACGTCGAAGAGAAAGATCACTATGCTCTACAAACACATGATATCTGCTCTTCGTACTCATTACCGGCAAGCTGGGCTAATTGGCAACGATACATGCACACTGTAGTAGTAGATTAGTAGTGCCTCTGAGTCGTTTTAGACTTTACTGCTTTTTGAAATCTAAGTAGTGATCGCTGGTCTCTAGTCAAGACTCGCGGCATATCTCAGAGACAGAGTTAGTAGCGGAGGTTGCAGAACACGGTTGTTCCTAATAGGATAACCGTAAGTGAGGTCGGTCAGATCCACTTTAAATCTCGGTGAGCACGGTGAGGGGCCGTTGGCCGGGAAAACGTTTAGCCCCGGAACGCCGGCGAGATCCCGAGACTCTTTGCCGAACCCAATTGCCATGGGGAGCGGGTCCCCCACTTCGGCTTCGAGGATCAAGCTGGGGAAGAGCTATTCTCCCCGCCCCATGCGTTCGCGGTGAAAGCTCCCAGCGACATCGCTCACGTTTATCCGATTTCTTTTCGATGCTCTTCTCGTTTTCCTTTTCCTCTCAGCTACTCTCTCGGTCTGTACGATACCAATTTTCTTAATATTTCCCCTCAATTGAGAGACTAGAAGCTCCGACCACTCCTCCAACAACAAAGTTCCACCACAGTAGCAGCAACCATGTCGCTCCCCAAGGGAATCTCGTCGGTCCTCAAGAAGGCGCCCTCGGACGTCGTCATCCTCTCGTCGCTGCGCACGCCCATATGCCGGTCGAACCGGGGACAGCTGAAAGACGCCTACCCCGAAGAGCTGCTCTCGACGGTGCTCAAGGCCACGCTCGAGGCGAACCCGAACCTCGACCCGGCGCAGATCGAGGACGTGGCCGTCGGCGTCGTCCTCTCGGAGCTCGGCGGCTCCAAGGCCGCGCGCATGGCCATGAACCACGTCGGCTACCCCAACACGACGTCCCTGTACACGGTCAACCGCGCCTGCTCGTCGTCGCTGCAGTCCATCGCCCTCGTCGCGTCGCAGATCCGGTCCGAGACGATATCCGTCGGCATCGGCGCCGGCATGGAGAGCATGACGCGCAACTACGGCAGCCGCGCGATTCCCGTCGATGCGTGGCCTGCGCTGAAGGAGTCGCCTGTCAAGGATGCGAGGGACTGCGTCATGCCCATGGGCATTACGTCGGAGAACGTCGCTGAGCGGTACGGCGTCTCGCGGGCCGACCAGGATGCCTTCGCCGTCCGCAGCCACAAGAACGCCGCACGTGCGAGGGAGGAAGGAGCTTTTGCAAAGGAAATTGTACCGGTTACGACGCGGTTCCAGGAGGTGGATAAGCAGGGCAACAAGGTCGGGGAGGAGCAGACGATCACCGTCACGCAGGACGACGGCATCCGCGCAACGGTCGGCATCGAAGCGCTGGCGAAGTTGAAGCCGGCGTTCAAGCCTGACGGCGCGAGCACGGCGGGCAACTCGTCGCAGGTCTCCGACGGCGCGGCGGCGACGCTGCTGATGCGCCGCAGCACGGCGACGGAGCTCGGTTTGACTGACAGCATCATTGGCAAGTTCGTGTCGGCGACGACGGTGGGCTGCGCGCCGGACGAGATGGGCATCGGCCCGGCGCTGGCGATCCCTAAGCTGCTGGGCCAGCTTGGCCTCGAGAACAAGGACGTTGCCCGGTGGGAGATCAACGAGGCGTTCGCGAGCCAGGCCATCTACTGCCTGAGGGCGTTGGGTTTGGAGCAGGCTTACGAGGATGGCAAGGTCAACCCCGATGGTGGTGCGATTGCCCTTGGTCACCCGCTCGGTGCGACGGGAGCCCGCATGACGAGCACCCTACTTCACGGCCTCGGAAGATCTGGCGGCGAGGTTGGTGTTGTCAGTATGTGCGTGGGAACTGGCATGGGCATGGCCGGTTTGTTCGTGAGAGAATAGAGGAGCAGTAGCACAGCTAAGCCACGCGTTGGGGAATGTGAAAGACACCAAAAGTTACTGATTCATGACAGCCTTGGGTAACTATGAGACTCGATGACTGAGAATGCCTAGTGTTAGAGCCTGATGAGCGAGACAGCCTGAAGTCTGCCAGAGTTGCCAAGAGGCACAGCCTGCGCCACAGCTATAGCTCATCATACATGCAGCATGCACATCCTCAACGGCCCGTATGATTGGTTTCTGTTCCCGCATGATGGCATTGTCGACGGTGGGTGTGGTCAGCATCAGGCTGAGCTGGGGGCATTTCCTCATTTCCCCGCGACCCAAGTATCCTTCGTCCCCAAGACAACTGTTCCTCTTCACAAACTCTACATTCCGGAAACCTAGCAAACTCGAATTTCCGACAGTCCGCCGGCCACGATGGAGGTTGTAGGCGCCGTCGCGAGCTTCATCGCCATCGCCCAGGCCCTCGAGACCGGAGGCAAGATCGTCAACGTCTTGCGGGAGATACCAGGGATAAGCAGCGAAATGATGTCGCTCAATAATGAGGTCAGTTACCGTAGAGACGGCGCAAGTGCAAATCGCCGCGGCCCTCGATGACGAGCCCGAACCGCCGGATCTGAAAGCCGCTAGGTTGTCCATCGAGCAACTGGGAAAAGACATGCAAGCCATCGTTACACGTTGCACCAGAGCGGTTGGGAAGGACGGCAAGATCAAGCCAAACTACATGAAGTGGATGTGGCTGCAGAAGGACCTCAAAGGCTGCCACGACAAGACCCGCGACGCCAAGGCGAGCCTCGGGCTGGCATTGTTGACGCTGAACTTGAAGCAAACGACGCACAACAACCAAGTGGTGCTTCGCATTGAGGGCCTTGTTATGCGGCATGTCACCCCCAAGCATGGTGCTGGCCAGCTGTTGCTGCCTGCTCCCAACGATATCGAGGGGAGCGAACTATCAGAGACGGAGGAGATCGAACAAGAGATCCAAGAGCTGTCTTCGGGCCTGGAACAAATTGTGGTGGCAGACCGCCAGCGCAAAACCAGCAAGGCTACCAGGCAAGGAGCTGAGTTCGACATGATCGCCTTCAAGGCCAAACTTTCAACGACAGGCAGGTGCACGAGGCCATGCCCATGCCGCTGCCACGGCCAGCCGACGTCTACGTTCCAGACGGCGAACTGGGCGCGGAACCTGGTGGGCTCTGTTCGTTTCGTACGACCGGCTCCCACTGCTCGGGAGCATCGTGGCGTGCACCGAGGCCGACTGCAAGGGGAACACGCAGACGTCGATACCAACTTTTACGTACCAGTTCCCGACGTGGTTGTGCTCGCGATACATGTCACTCCAGACAGCCATGGGCAGCTCTATTGGATTCAGATTACGCTCCGTCAGAATCTTGGCTACGAATGTCAAGATATGGTCCGCCGCCGAGAGCAGGCAAGGAGATTTGCAAAAGTTCATTGAACACGAAAGTGTCATCTATCCGGATGATGCTGATTCAGCCGGAGAGACCCTTCTCGATGTGAGTGCACTTCCATGATCCGCGCGCGGTTTCTGATACTGCCGGGTGGCGCAAATGAAAGTATGCCATAAACCGGGCGTCTGGTGAAGCGCTCGCCTTCCTGGTGCAGCTCTGGGGCGACGAACTTGGCAAGGACAGTTTTAATCCGTAAGTGGCGCGCGCAAGATCTGGCGGAATCATACGACCGGGCTCGTTTTCCCAAAAATACTAATCCGATTATTTCCATAGGAGGTGGTTTTACAAAGCACACGATGAACTTCGTAACAGGCCCGACAAGCCCATGGAGGAGGCCCAGGCTCTCCAGAAAATAATATCTCTTGGCGAAGAGACCGTTGATGCAGCCGAAACACCGTTGCACGAGGCTGTTGGGCTCGATGGGAGCGACGACGAGGTCCGCCAACGAGTGCGCGAGGCCGCGGAGCAGTGCGCGTGGGCGTTGACCGGTGGATTAATCGCAGTAAAGCGCCGTTGCATGTTGCTGCAGAAAGGGGGAACCTCGCCGCCGTCAAGGAACTGGTCCGTCTGGGCTGCGACTTCGAACAGCGAGACTTTGAGGGATTGATGCGGGCTGCATGGCTTGGCCGCACTCCCGTCGTGCGCCACCTGCTCGATGACGGCTGTTCTGTCGACGCTGCAGACGTAGTTGGCTTCACAGCGCTGCATTGTGCCGCGAATCCCTGGCAGGAACCCGCGGACGGTCCGGCGGAGATGCTGCGGATTCTTTTGTCCGCCGGCGCCGCTGTGGACGCACGGGACCAGCAGGCCGAAACTGCACTCCACCAATTGGCTCGCTCGTGGGCCACAAAAGACGCCATCAAGGCCAGGCTGCGAGTCCTCGTGGAGGCCGGTGCCGACATAAATGAACGCAATAACGTGGGTGACACGGCCTTAATGATGTCCGTGAAGCAAGATCGGCTACCGTCGCTGCAGGCATTCATTGAGGCAGACGCTTCGACAAAACACTCGAATCTATTAGCCAAAACTTGCTACATTTGGCTGCATCATTTGCTGGCATTCACATTCTCGAATATCTGACAACTGTCGACCCACTCGGAGTAGATCATGAGCATCTGGACATCGACGGAGACAGCCCGTGGGATGCTTTCATCGAGACATTGCACACGCCCAAGTGGGCCCTTGGGAGCTTTCGAAAGCCAGATACTGGTGTCCAACACGCTTTCGTCGCCCTGTATCAATGCACCAGGGATCGAAATCTGCAGTTTGACATTGACGCGCTGAAGAGGGTGCGCCAGTATTTGGATGACAAGGACGGACGAGGGGCCGCTGCCGCTCTGGCACCACTGATCAAGAGGAAGCAGCAGTGGAAACGACAGGACAAGCTCCGTACGTACAAAGTGGTCGCCTTGCAAGTTCGGGAAGGCATGTGGGAGGGGGCGCTGGAGGCCATTAATTAGAACGTTGAGCTCCTGCTAGTGAAGATGGAAGAGTCGCCGTGGGATCAGGATTCATGCTGGGACTGGCTGGAATATGAGTTTGCGACAGAATCCAGTGAGGAAGAGGAAGAAGATGACTGTGTTACCATTACCGACGAAGAAAGCGGTAGTGATGGTCAAGGTGGGCCAGACGAAGAGGACCGAGGCTCACACGAGGATGATGACACACTGTAGAGACAGATCACGGGTTCGCAGGTAGAGATAGATTCAGACAATTGCATCGATCCTAGCCATTACACCATCCAGCACAGCCCTCGGCATTCCTTCCGGTGCCATGCCCGCCTCAGTACAAGCATTGATCACGGTATCGCCCCCAGCAACGCCAGCCGTATTGAACACCATGCCATGATACCCGGCAGCTCCGTGAGGAGATCCCGTCGAAAACAGCACATCCGCAATCTTCACAGTCGGCTCCTCAACCTTTGAAGCTTGTGGCAGAGACTTCAACGCTCCGAGGTTTGAGAAGGAAAAGGTGTTCTGCATAAACACCTTGAGAGACGGGAGGGACTTGCTCGCAAACTCCTCAAGGCTCGGTCCCATCGCATTGCCGCTAAGCCAGGCCTTGTACACCGCCGAGTCCTCGCCCCCGGCGCGCGTGTTCTTCATCCTCCTCCCGTAGTCCTGGACCAGCTTCCACGCGGCCTTGGAGTCGACCTTGACATCCGTCTTCTCATCGGAAGCCGAGGCCGGGAACGCGCGGCGGTACTTCTTGAGCCACTCGGGCTCCGGCACGCTGGCGGCGAGGTTCAGGTCCTTGCCCTGGTCTCCGGCGAGGGTTTCGAAGTTGCCCACGGCTCTCATGTCTACCGCGTACCGGGTGAACCCGACTTTGGCGTTTGGGTAGAAGTCTGCGGCTAACGTGCCTGTAATCATGACCATCATGAACGGGGTGAAAGTCGTCCCGTGCTCGCGGCAGGCGGCTAGGATGGCGTCCATCTTCTCGGCGGGGATGCGGTAGTTTGTGACCTTGGTCTTCGTCCGCTCAGAAGACGTGGCGATCGCCAGAGGGTCTTTGAGGAGTGGTTTCGGTTTCGGATAGTCGGTGAAGAACAGGGCTTTGGCGTAGAAGAACCGGTAGAAGAGGAACATCACAAGTCCGAACAGTATGCCGAACATGGGCGGTTTCCTCCTGATGGCCTCCTCGAGGTTGGCACTGAGCCGCACCCTGTCGGGGTTCAACTGAATCTTCCGAGAAACTTGCATTCTCGCCCCAGAGCCGGCAGACTCGTTGAGCGCAGCGAGAAACTCGCGATGAAACGTCATCCCAAAGGACCCATCACAAACAGAGTGGTGGTACACGAAAACCACATCCCGCCGGCCGAGGACCATGATCTTCCACCACGGCTGGCCGGGCTTAATCTCGTTCTCCGCCCAGAACCACTCCCCGTGCAGCTTCTCGAAGAACTTCTCGTCAAGCTCTGGGACGTCGTCGTCGATGAACTCGACGCAGGTGTCGAGGTCGATTGTGTGCAGCGACGCCATGGAGAGGAGGTGCGTGTTCGCGTCGCTCTGCTCGACGACGCCGACGAGGCCTATTTCGGGGTACTTGGTTATCACGGCGTTGAGGGCTGAGAAGACGGCCTCGTCGGAGAGGTATAGGCCTTGTTTTCCGGGTTGTGCCGAGGCATAGCGGGCTGCGACGACGACGTTGGATTGGATTCCGAGGCGGTGGTAGATGTAGAACATGCGCTCGACCTGGGCTGGGATTGTTAGGATGTTGTCGGATGGTTGATGTCGTGTACTTACTCGTCTTTCGAACGATGGTGTAGCCGCTGGAAGGGGACTCATCCTCCTTGGCTTCGACATGAACCGTCTGGATAGCCATGATTCTCTGATGAGCTTATTGACCCTCAAAGATGCTGGTATTCTGACGACGAATTTGACCCGGGCAGTAACGATACCAGGGCGGCTCAATACCAAGGCGACAAGAACACTAGGTAAAAGCTTGAACTCCTCCAAGGACTTGACTACATGAAGGGTCTCGGCAGCTACGAGAGCTTCTTATGAATCATCGTTGCCGAGTCCGTGGTACATGATCTGAAGCTGCAGCTGCTTTGTCTCGTCTCTGCTCAATCGCTCGGATGTTGTCACGCGGCAGCATAGCGCAGGGCATCAGCGCGGGCACGACGATTCTTCACCGGCCCTAAACCCGCAGAACTCACTCACATATTCTCCATCTCAAAATCCGACAGAATTCCCAGATGAGATGCTGAGGAGCAGAAACCTTGGGGCGCGTATGAAACGGCCTCGGCCAATGTGGCGGGAGTTGTGCGGCATCGACTGCTGGCTCTTCAGTGTTCGCAAACCCGTCAAAGTTCAGCTCTGCAGGAGAGCGCGGGCCCGTTCCAATCAAACGGGCAGAGTCCCAAGCTCATGTTCACTTTCGGAAACCTTGCTAGGACGCTGAAAGTAGGGATGAAGATGAGGCACATCGTAACTTAAGTCCCCGCGAACCGTCACCCCCTCACGGACCCGAGCCACACTTGGCGCATCGAGCTCAGACTTTCAGGGGGACTTTCTCCGGTCCCCTACCAGAAGCTACCAGAAGAACGGGTAATATTGTTGTAGGGGCGTTGGGAATTCCGTCTACCCTAGCGACTTTGTTTTCCTCTTAGGCTCTTGCCTTTTGAGCGTAATCCGCATGCTGCTGCTTTCTGTGCATCTCGGATCAAAGAGCAGCGAGAACTACTTGCAAATAACCAAGAACTTGGCTTTGCAACACTGTATAACCGGCAGGGCTGTAATGCCGACGAACGCTGTGTTGTATTGTCGAGTTACGGCGACATGAGGGAATACCTCATCATGTTGCTCTCGAACAGGAATATTTGCTATTTGGGGTAGGGCTGCCCCCTTCACTTGAGGTGGAACTCAGAGTTGCGAAGTGTGTTACGATTGATTCCTGTACAGATGTGCAATTTTAGTCACTTTCAAAACCTGGATGTCTTTGCCTTTGCTTGAAGGGTGCTTTTCTTAACTCCTTTACGCGCCTCAGGCTAGGTCCTCTTGTGGACAAGAAGTTGCGATTTCGACAAGAAGTTGCGATTTCAACGGTGTCAATTTTCATGTTGCAAGAAGTTGGCGCGAAACGCAAAGATAAGTTTGTTTCCTAACTTTTATACTCATTATTTTCATTTCCGGTGGGGTTTCTTACGGATGTGGCATCGTTAGAAGCTCGAAATAGAGACTGAGTTCCTAACTTGCTGTAGCTATTTAGCCCCATGAATCATCGACTTGGCGCTAAACAGCGGCCGCCATCTAAACCGTTACCAATGAGAGGACCCACGAACACTTCAGTCAGCCCGACCTCTCTCGGAAATAACTCGCTTGTTAAGTTCTTTTCAAGGTAATTCCATGTCGTTGTTTGTCTTGGCAACACGACATTTGTTTTCCAGATGGGTTCTAGCTTGGGGATGAGCTGATCTTACCTGCGTGCCTTGCTTATCATGGTTGATCCTTCGCAAACTAGGCTCCCCAGCACTACTAGCTTTCAGCCTCGGTAAGAGCTAGGCAGCTCTCACAGCCAATGCGATTGCGCAATCGCGCCGCAGTCGTCGTTCGACCGGGTCTTGGGAGCAGCAGACGGGATGTTCGGGTTGGCCAATCGGCCCCACGTCCGGGGCTGGACGGCGGTCGGAAACGCCGATTGCTGGAGGGCATTTTCAGCTCCACAGGCGAAGAGCGTCGGGGGAAGTCCCCTGTATTCTGGGGGTGGCCTCGTGCTGCAGTGATCTTGGCTCGGGGTATGCAAGGGGCCTGCTGATGCGACGGCATGGTAGTAAGTGTGACAGGCCAGCGGTTCGTCTGAAGGTTCGATAGGTTGGGGTTGAAACATTTTTCAGGCGGTGGTCGGGTGCATTCATCAGGTTATTTCTGCTATTCATTCAAAGACATTCAGAGACCAAAGAGAGAAGAACTCTCCGGAGAGAAACAGGCTTGCAAGCAAAGAATGAGAGCACCAAGCAAGAATGAGGTCAGCCTAGAGCAAACATCGAGTCACGGCCAAGCTTTCCCCGGATTCGCCGCTTCGGACCCGAGGAACCGAGTGCGAATGGAAGCTGCTTGCCGGTGGCTTCTAGTGGCTTTCGGGTGGCTTGGCAGAAGGTCGCGTCATGGTGAAGGTGGCTAAGACGCCTGCAAATCA
Source organism: Colletotrichum plurivorum (assembly GCA_014235945.1). Lineage (NCBI taxonomy): Eukaryota > Fungi > Ascomycota > Sordariomycetes > Glomerellales > Glomerellaceae > Colletotrichum > Colletotrichum plurivorum. The sequence goes on from WIGO01000179.1 coordinate 44,848, forward strand.
CCATCTCCAGCCATGCCGCAGTGGCTGACAGCGCCCCGTTATCCCTAACAGTGGAGGCGCTTACTGGATCAGTGGTTGGACTTGCCCCGCGCGACGACTGCGCCACTCGGAATGGCGAAGTACCTTAGACAAAGTGACAAAGTAACTTACGCATACCTTGCCGCAGCTGCGCAGCAAAAGTATCCATCCGCACAGCAAATCCAATGAATCACTTGCGTGTGTTGAGGTGCATGTGCGAGTGGAATGAGACGGGGGTATGGCGGGTAGGAAGTGTTCCGCGGAGGGGCAGTGAGATGGGCAATTCCCCGGTCCCGTTGCGCGCATTCGGGGCCAAATCCTTGGCAATTTCCGTGAGCTCCGAATTTAGTGTCAGAGTAACCAGATCCAGCGGCCCGTCTTACACCATTCCGTTGGTCTTTTTAAGCTCTGGTCCTCCCCCTCTTCTCGAGTCTTGGATAGCATCATCATCACGGCATACTATCTCAGCTACCTACATACGATCTCACCATCGATACTACTCGACCTCGAATCACCGACTCTTCATCAACCACTATCCATCAAAACATGTCTTCGAACGACTACTACGGTAACAACCAGGGCTACCCCCAGCAGGGTTACGGCCAGCAGCAGGGCGGTTATGCCCCTCAGCAGCCTACCTACGCTCAACAGGTACGACCCTGAACCCATTCCATGCTTCCCATCGTCTCTGCAATCAACCATGCTAACATCTTCGTGATCAGCAGCAAGGCGGCTACCCCCCTCAATCCCACTCCCCGTACCAACAGCAAGGCGGCTACAACGCCCCTCCCCAGCACCAGCAACAGCACGGCTACGGCGGTCCCCAGCAGCCCACCTACGCCCAGGGCTCCCAGAACCAAGGCTACGGCCACGACAACCGCAGCACCTCGCCCTACCCCCAGCAGCATCAGCAGCAACAATACGGACAGCAGGGTTACCAGCAGGGCGGTCAGGGTGGCCCCTACGGCGGCCCCGGCGGCCCCGTTGGTCCTGACGGCGAGCGCGGCCTCGGAGCGACACTCGTTGGTGGCGGCGCCGCCGGGTGGGCTGCCCACAAGGCCGGTGGCGGTCTTCTCGGCACTCTAGGCGGCGCCGTTGCCGGTGCCATCGGTGCCAACCTGTTGGAGAACAAGTTTGAGAAGTGAGTCCATTCGCACAACCGACAGGATTGCCGCACGATGCTAACCACCCCGCTCTACAGGAAAGACAAGAAGCATAAGAAGGACAAGAAGCACAAGAAGGACAAGCACCACAAGCGCGGCCTTAGCGGCAGCTCCAGCTCTAGCAGCGACTAATCGCGCCGCGATCCATCGTCTCCTTTTGTTACGATTTAATCGACGCCCCGGTGCCGCAATTTGGATGATACCCCCCACAAACCACTCTTCGAACGATCGCACCGGGAGAATGACCGTCAACGACTTGCTGGAATTCGCACATGTTCATAGACGTTAATGTATTATTACTGCTGTTCATATTAGGAAATGTTTGGAATAATTGAATTTCGAATCAATTTGAAAAAGAAAAAAAAAAAAAAAAGATCATGTCGCGTTGCTCTCTATCTTGGTATCTTACCACTTTACGTCCGCCTCTATACAGTTACAGTTTCCTACTCCATCGTCTTCAGGTCCTTGGCGACCTCGAACGACGCGTCCGTCTTGGACCGGACCTCCTCAACATCAACGCCGGGCGCAACCTCAGTCAGCGTGAGGCCGCCGTTCTTGCGGTCAACTTCAAACACGCACTACCCATCATTAGCCATTGTCATCATCATCCACGATCAAATAACTCACCAGGTCGGTAATAATAGTGCTGACAACCCTCGCGCCAGTCAGCGGCAGGCTGCAGTCCTGCACGACCTTGCTCGACCCGTCCTTGGCGACGTGCTCCGTCGCCACCACGATCTTGGTGTTGTCCGGGTTCGAGACCAGGTCCATCGCTCCTCCCATGCCTTTGAATACCTTGCCCGGGATCATGTAGTTGGCCAGGTCGCCCGAGGCGCTGACCTGCAGCGCGCCGAGGATCGAGACGTCGACGTGCCCGCCGCGGATCATGCCGAAGGACTCTGCGCTGTCGAAGGTCGCTGCGCCCGGGACGAGGGTGACGGTCTCCTTGCCTGCATTGACGATGTCGCTGTTTCCGTTAGCTTCTGAATCATTCAGGATTACTTGGGGTGCTTACGCATCGACCTGGTCCTTGGTAGGGTAAGGTCCCATACCGAGAATACCGTTCTCAGACTGGATCCAGACGTTCCGGCCCTCGGGCAGGAACGAGGGCGCGAGAGTGGGAATGCCGACGCCGAGGTTAACGTAGAAGCCCTCGTGAAGCTCCTTGGCCGCGCGCCGCGCGATGCGGTTCCTGCGCTCCTGGGCAACGTTCTTGGGCTTGGACAGGTCCTCGGCACCGGACTCCTCCCTCAGCTTCAGGATCTCGATGTTCTTCTCGGCGGTCGCGGGGACGATGCGGTCGACGAAGATGCCGGGCAGGTCGACGTCGTTGGCGTCGATTTCGCCGGCCTCGACGATGTGTTCCGCCTCGACGATGGTCAGGGTCGCGGCCTTGGCCATGATGGGGCCGAAGGCTTTGGTGGTGTATCTGTAGACATCTGTGGTTAGTTCGGCTGTCGAGGGAGGGTGTATGGGATGTTAAGGGCGTACCTGAAGACGCAGTTTCCGGCGGTGTCGACCTTCCACGCCCTCAGGATGGCGACGTCTCCCGTAAGAGCAGTCTCCATGAGGTACGTCTTGCCGTTGAACTCCCTCGTCTCCCTCGTGCGGCCGCGCTCCTTGACGGCGCCGGACGCGTCGAGGCGGACGGGGATGTCACCGGTCTGAACCAGCGAGTCTGGAAAGAACTCCACGTCAGCACAACATCACAGAGTCTTGAAGAGTGCACTCACGAGCTCCAGTGGGCGTGAAGAAGGCAGGAATGCCAGCACCCCCGGCACGGATCCTCTCAGCGAGAGTACCCTGCGGGCACAACTCGATACCGATCTCACCCGTCAGATACTTCTTCTCGAGCGCCTTGTTGGCGCCGAGGTAAGACAGGACCAGGTTGTTGACCTGGCCAGACTTGGTGAGGATGGCCAGGCCGCCCTTGCCCTCAATACCGGCGTTGTTCGAGACGGCCGTCAGGGAGTTCAAGCTCTCGGGGCCTCTGCGCTCCAGCGCGGCGATGATTGTGTCTATTCGCGTCACATGTCAGTCTCTAACGCAGTTCCTGCATGCTAGGTTGCTTCTTCTTACCAGCAACACCGCAGAGACCGAATCCGGAACTCAGAATGGTCGAGCCGCTCTTGATGTCCGCGACGGCCTCGTCCGCCGAGGCGTACAGCTTCGAGCCGCCCCTCTTCACGGCCGGCGTCTTGGCCGACCTGCGCACCGCCGTCGTCGCGATCGCGCGGCAGCTCAGGACGCCCACGGCTCTCGCGCGGGGAAAGCGCGCGGGCTGCGCGCAGATGGAGGGCGTGGCCGAGAGGGCGGCGCGGACGACCAGCCGCGGGCGCAATTGGCGAGTGATGGACGGCATTGTGCGTGTGATAACTCTGCGACTACCCTTGAAACTGCAAGATGGACGACTGTCTCCGTTATCAAGCGCAAGAAAGACAGAAAGAAGAAGGAGAGAAGACAGATAGGTCCGATTGTCGGTCGTATTTCTGGCCTCGGGTTAGGTGGGCGCGACGTCCAACCTTTTTGACGAGCCCCCCGGCGGAGACGACTTTCGGCCGTTTTTCTGCGTCCCGACGCCATCCCGACTCCAACTTGGCACGAACCGGGGTGCTCGGCATGAGGGGGAGACCGGGGAGGGGTTCCTGACGTCGTCACAGCGGGGGGCGTCTCCATCACACGCGTTTGGGGAAGTTCTCGGTGTTCAAAAGTAGGCTCCGAGGACACCGAGCCGCCGACGAGACCTCATTGGCCCGAGACGGATATCGGCACAGCGTTTGATCTAGGGGAGCCTCCCACCTCCCCTGGGGAGGTAGTGTGCAACCCACTTGGGCGTACGCAAAACCCCTGCTCTGGAGGTGGTGATCCGGGGCCGGCGGGAACGGATGTAAGATGGGAGTAAGCATAGTTCGCGCAGAGATGGTTTGTCGACCCCGCAGATTGGGCGTCTGGGGAAGGCGTGTTCAAAAACGGGGGGGTAGGGTCCTGTCAAGCTTTGCCTATGCTTGGCATCTCTTGTGGTCTCGCTGTTCTTCTTGTCTTTTTGTCTTTCTCTTATTCTTTCGAGAGTTTGATAGTCTTGTCCTAGGCTCTTTCATACAACTCGGTTTCCCTTCACTGAGTCCTTTCTCTTGTGTATCATCTTCATCCATCTTCATCACAACAAACAAGATGTCTTCCAAAGACTACGATGTCGACCTGCCGAAGGTCGAGCAGCGCGAGAGCCGGGCAGACGCTGAGCGTCGAGACAGTCTGACCAAGTCTCTTCTCTTCAAAATCGACACCAGGTAGATCGCTTTTCATCTGTTTAGTGATGAGAATACCCTTCACTAATCCCATCTCGTCTACCAATAGAGTCCTCCCGCTCCTGGCCCTGCTCTTCCTCTGCTCCTTCCTCGACCGAACCAACGTCGGCAACGCAAAGATCATCGGCATGGAAAAGGATCTTGGCATTAGCAACATCCAATACAACCAGGGCTTGGCCGTCTTTTACGCGACCTACATTGCCAGGCATGTAACCCCTTCCCCTGTGGCTGTCTCTAGGCTCTTTCTCTGAGCCCGTTGGAAACTGTGGAGAGCCAAGATGAAGACCGCCCCCACGATCCATCCGCTAACGAACGCCCAGCGAATTGCCAAGCAACCTCGTCCTGAAAAAGGTGTCCCCCCGGATCTGGCTGCCCTTCCTGACCATCGCATGGGGTACCGTCACCATGTGCCTCGGCTTCGTCCGCAGCTATGGCAGCTTCGTCGCCGTGCGCGCGATCTTGGGTGCCACCGAGGGAGGCCTGCTCCCAGGAATGGTGCTTTACCTTTCGGGGCTGTATACCCGCGGCGAGCTGGCGCTGCGTATTGGTATCTTTTACACTGCGGCCAGTCTGTCTGGCGCGTTTGGCGGGTTGCTGGCCCGTGGCTTGTCGGCTATTGGGCCCGCGGGTGGCCTTGAGGGGTGGAGGTGGATTTTTATCATTGAGGGTTTGATTGTTAGTGACTGATGTGAGGTTTCTTCGACATTGTTGCTAATTCTCGGTAGACTGTCGTTTGCGGAGTTATTGCTGCCATCGGGCTTCCCAACAGCCTGGCCACGGCCAAGATCCTGACCCCCGAGGAGCGGGAGTGGGCGATGGTCCGGCGTCAGGGCGGTTCCGGTGGGAGGTTTAAGTGAGACTACACTCTTTGACCGTTAATGAAGTGAGCTGACTCCGGATAGCCTTGACCGTGAACATGAGGAAAAGTTCCGCTGGTCTGAGGTCGGCCGCGGCGTCTTCAACGTCCAGGTCTGGCTTAGCTCGACCGCGTACTTTGCCATCCTCTCCGGCCTCTACTCTTTCGGGCTCTTCGTAAGTATTCCATGTTTAAGACCGCTGAAGACGGTATTGACGCGTGGAAAATAGCTTCCTACCATCATCAACGACCTCCACATCGTGTCCAACCCCAACGAGGCCCAGCTCTGGTCCGTCATTCCCTACGCCGTCGCAACTCCCGTCACCGGTAAGCAACCGCCCTCTGCATCGTAACACCGTAACGAGGTCCCATCTAACATGAACCCAGTTGTCGTGGCTTTCCTCTCCGACAGGCTCCGCGTCCGTGGACCCCTGATGCTCGTCGTCCTGCCCATCTCGATCGCCGGCTACGCCACCATCGCCAACGTCACGTCGCCCCAGACCCGGTTCGCCATGACCTGCCTGATGGCCATCGGCATGTACAGCGCGGTGCCGTGCGTGCTGAGCTGGAACTCCAACAACTCTGCGGGACACTACAAGAGGGCCACCACATCGGCCCTGCAGCTGGCTATTGCCAACTGCGGAGGTTTCGTTGCGAGTAAGTTGCGTTCCTCAGTCATGAGGGAGTGAGACTAACTTTGGTGATAGCGTTTGTGTACCCAAGCTACGAGGGTCCGTTTTACCGCAAGGGACACACTATTATCCTTGGTCTGCTGTGCTACGCCTGGCTTGCGTGAGTCAACCCCGACCAATCTCAAGAGAGAACATTGCTGACCGTGATGACAGGACTTTGTTGAACGTCCTCTGGTGCGCCAAGATCAACCGCGACAAGGCCGCCGGCAAGCACAACCAGCACATTGGAACCGGTGACGACAGAGAGCCTGACTTCAAAATGATGTTGTAAGGCGCTAAAGTCTCGCTGATGAAGAACTGAATTTGGATACTTAACTTGCGCATGGATCACGGATACATGGAATCTTGGCTCAAATTACTACGGGAGAATGCTCACGACATTACGACGGTTTAGACTTTTTATCTTCTTGTACCTATTTCCTTGGTATCATCTCATATCTCTCTGGCTATGTTTCCTATCTCATCTGGGTCAACACTGGGTTCAACCACTGAGGCTTCCTAAGATTCAACATTCGAGGTTTTAGACGTAGGAATAAACGGTACTAGACTGCAGGCTTTTTCAACGGCCGTATAGACATAGACCTATCTCTACACCCGGTCCTTTCCAGATGCACACGGATGAGGCGACTCAGACGAGAACCACAGTTTCGACTGGTGCCTTCTCGAAGATGCTCGCCTTCTTGACCGTCACAACCCCGACGCGACGGAACTTCTTGGGTGCTTTGGGGTCGGGCTGCGCCACGGGGAGAAGACCCAGTGCGCCGTAAAAGTTGTCGCCTGCTCGCAGCAACAGACAGTAGAGAATTGTCTCCTGTGCTAGCTGCTGCAACAAATCGTCCGGACTGTTGTGGACGTCATAGTCAATGTACCCGATATCCGGGTCCTTCTGCTGCTCTTGCTTCCCACGTTTGGTGCGCTTGACGTGGCCGAGGGTGAAGATGTACCCGAATGCCTCCGTACGAGTGACCGAGGGGTATGATGCCTTGAGAAGCGGCCCGCGGATAGTGATCTCAGCGTAGTCGAGAGGCCCGAAGGGATTTGAAGGGTCTACGGGGATAATCTTGTGGTCTATCAAGCTGGCCACCCAGCGAGTGTCCCTGTCGTGTTCTTCGCTTCTGACATGGACGTACTGGACGGGGCCATCTATCGCTGCCCAAGACCACGTCGGGGCTCGGTACTTTGGAGGCCGGAAAGACCTCTCGCTGAGGTCAATATGCCAGAGCAACTGCCTCAGTAGATCCGCCTTCCACAACCCGGCGAGATACTGATCATCTGGAGCGGTCGTCGTGCCGTATAGGTGCGCCAAAGACGCGATCGCGGGCAGCTTGTCCCCCGGACTCGTCAGCTTCCGACGGAAATAGTCCTCCACGATGCGCATCCAGTCTGGCTTGGCGGGCGGCGCCGGCAGCGTGTAAGCATGCTCGACTTCTACATCAACAGTCCCGGAGGCATCCAGTGCGCGCCCGAAACGCGCCCGCCGACATTGCCAAGCGAGGCCTAGCGACGAGAAGACAAGCATACGCGGGGACATCAAAGCCTCCTGCATCGTCCAGCCGCGGGCGTTGATGGGCTGGCCCGTCAACTTTGGGCCTGGGTCGTACCTGTTTGCGGAAAAATGCCCGTCGGTGTCTGCAAGGATGCGGCCGTATTCGACTTGCGGTGCGAAGAGCCCACCGTCGGCATCAGACGCTCCAGCCGCGGAGACGGTAAGGTACGCATTGCCGTAGTACTCGTGCATCCGGGGGAACTCAACGGCCCAGTCCCGGCGGGAGTCGGGGTGGTCGCCTTGGAGGATGCAGAGGGCGTCGATCCAGAGATACCGCAGGCCCAGGTCGCGCGTCAGTTCAACAACATCCCGCAGCGTTAGCGGGAGCACCGTCGTGGGGAAGCCTTGCTGGAGTTGGTTGATGTTTGTCGGGGTCACGACGAAGGTGTTTGTCAGACCCCAACAGTATGATAAGGCAATGTATTTCGCGCGGGTTGGAGCCTTGGGCACGAAGAGCCGAGGTTGGTCTTGGGGGGTTTCTCCGACGTCTATCACGCGGGTTGGAAGCATGCCGTCCTCGAGACTCGAGTAGCAGTCGTGATTTGCGTCACAGCTCGCCAAGCAGCCCTTTGCGACGGCTGACGGGTTATAGCAGGCGCTCCCAGGCTCATGCATGATTCTAACCTCTTCCGGTAGAAGCACGTCGCGGAAGTAGTTCAAATCTAACTCGAGAGTGTCATTCTCTCTGTCCAAGAGTCTTCATGCTACGACTCACCATCGTTGAGGCTCGACAACTGCAGCTTCGCCATGCGCAACAGTCGCGGAAACGGGATACCTCCCGCGCGCGTCTGCTGCCATACGTCAATCTTGATCACGGACCCCCGGACGTCGCCTTGGTACTCGGTCGAGCTGCTCACGCGGCTTTCGGATACCTCTCCGTACGTCTTGGCCGTGTCCGACTCCGACGAGGTCTTATCGTAGGAGGGAGTCATGTCCCACGGGTCGCCGTGTATGGGGGCGTATTTGTATAGGTGCAGGGCGTCGGTGAGAAGGCGGCAGAAGGGGCAGCCGCTGCCGGCGGACTTGATGACTTGCATGGCGGTGCCGTGGATGCAGACAAAGTCGTTGTGCTTGTCCCGGAACTTGGGGATTGCCTCGGCGCAAGGGCGGCACAGTGCGCTACGAGGAGCACTGATCCACGACATGTTTGAGTTGGTATCTGCCGTTAAGAAGTGGCCATGGTTGGCGTTTGGTGTTCTCGTTGGTTATGGTGAGGTTGAAGACTCAAGTGTGAGGTGTACAACGGGCTGACGATGTCAAATCTCATGGAGCTGCATAAGCCCTGAAAGCAACCCCTGGCCATATGGACTACTGCATGGCTGCGGCACAGTTCCTCAGCAACTCTGAAGAGAGTCCACAATCCTTGCAGCCTATGGCATTGGCTCCAAGAGCTGAAGAAGCCGTGTTAGGGAATCTTAAACATGAACAATCAACATGATGATTTCAGCTTGACTCTTAACCATGCATCAATGTTCAGTTATCCAGTCTCTGTAACGTCGAATACTCTGAAGGTCAGGCAGTTCGAATGCCAGCTTACCTGGGACGCGTAGACCCTTGACAGAAGAGCTGACAGGGAGAACCCAGCAGCTGCGGAGCCTGCTGTTTGAGAGTCGGTGTGACGGCGCAGCCCGTAAGCGGTGGGGTGTGTAAGTGGCGTGAGCATAAGAGACATGGTTTACCGAATGCGCCTCCGAGCGCCGGAAACGGGTTAAATGGATTACTAGGGTTTTAGGTCCTGAGGCATTCTTTAGTATTCAAATAGTAGGGATAGCTCCTCACAGGGGCACCCAGGGAAGTAATGAACACACACGCTCTTTACCCGTACGCCTCGTAGGATCGTTATTGAGACCCCTCTTCGTTACAGTCGGTACCCCTCACGAACCCCTGTCAACATCAGCAAGCCCTGAATCAGGCGGCAGATGATTCTGAGCGGAGGCCTGTCGCGTTGGCGGGGCAAGCAGACGGCGAAGCCATGCGAACACCGACGATGGTCAACCCAATCGAACGGAACATTTTGAATCCAATGTAATCATGCATTCAGGACTGTACTCCTGAGATATTCTACAGTTTCGCTTAAAAACAATGCACACACTCTACTCTTCTACAGCTTAGCCTTCCCCGGCGCAAAGTTCGAGCCGCCAATGGCTTCCGTGATGCTGTCCACAGACTTGAGAATCCACTCGCTGCCCTCGTCGCTGGCAAGCCACTCCGCGCCCTCGATATCGGCCTGGTTATCGTTCTTCACCGACCCGTCGTCGAACGCCTTGCGCAGGCCAAATACGTGCGAGAGCACCTGCGGGCCAACACCCGTCTGCGCGCGCAGACACGAGATCGCAACGACGGACGTCAGGATTCTCCCACAGCTCGCCAGGCCTCCCCGCTCCTTAGGCTCGGACAGAAGGCCCGCGTAGTGACTGTGGAGGATGTGCACGGGGAGGTCGGGGTGGGACTGGGCCAGCTTGTCGTAGAGCTTGTTCTCGAAGGGGGCGTAGACGGAGTCCCAGAGGCCGCGGCCGCGGGCGGTGATGGCGGCGAGGTTTTCCGGAGTGGGCGCGCGAGTGGGCTTCGTCTCAAGCTGGGAGGTGACGTCGGAGGGGAGGGAGGCGTAGAAGGCGTTGAGGCAGTTGATGGTGCGTGGGATGCCGTTGAAGGAGATGCACTTGAGGCCGATCTCGCGGATGAACTCGGCCGTCTCGCGGCGGTCCGGGCGGCCGGAGGAGGAGGCTACTTGGAAGAGGGACTCGAGGGACTCTGGGGAGTTGAGGGTGAACGTCGCGGCGGCCTGAGATGGTCAGTTGGGGGGCTTCCAGCAGGGTTTGGGACTCAATTGAAGACTTTGATTCAATTGAGTTTCGGACCAAAGGATAGAAGGACGTACCGAAAGGGCCATCCACGGCTTCGCGCCGACGTTGTTCTTGGCCGCTTCGCGAGAGATGGTCTGGTAGACGTCGCGGATGTGCGACGGGGCGGCGGCCTGGCCGGGGCGCGCGAAGGGCGCGTTGATGAGGGCCTTGAGCGAGGGTGAGAGTTTCGACATGTTTTCGGTTTCTGTTTTCGCTTCGGCACTTCTAGGTTCGTCGTGTGGCGCGTCGTCCATCGAAAAGAATGCGAAAGTTCGTGATGGTGGATGGTAAAGTGGTTTTGTTCCTGAGTCCCTGCAGCGGAACCGCGGGTGGAAACGGTTCCGCTGTCGGAGGACAAAAGAGAGTTCCGTGGGGGAAATTCTTCGGAACTCAGAAAAAGCGCCGAGGGAGCGAGTTCCATGTGATGTCAGCGACCCTTTGACGACCAACATTGCGCCGAGTTGCCGAGCAATCGCCGGTGCTACTTTTGGGGCCCGACTGAAGGAATCGGAGTTCTGAATTGAGGGGCCGCGGGAGGCGTGAGATGGGAAACTTCCCCTTGTCCCCTTGTTCCCGCGTGCCATGCATTGGCACCCCGCGAGATTGTCTTGGTCTGGACTAAGTCCTGGGCTTAGGTTCATGGATTATTATCAAGGTGCTCGGTGGCTTGGACAAGGGAACCCGGATAGGCTTTGCCGCGCTTCTTATCTAGAGAGCATATCCGGGGTCCGCGTCCTTGAAATGGATGCGATACATTTGAGATTCTCTGGTTCTTGAATCCTTCTTTGCGCAAACACACACACACACGTACACAACATGTCTGGTAACAAGCAAAAAGAGCCTTTCTGGCTTGGGTAAGTATCACTCCCACCGACGAGACGACGGCTCGTCTGTCAAAGAAGCAGGATGGACTGACATGGAAAACAGCGGCGCGGCCGCCTCTATGGCAGTCTGCTTCAGTGAGTCGAGACTTGGACTGACCAGCTTCTCGACGGTCCTGCTAACGATCGCGCGCGCGCTCAGCACATCCCCTCGACCAGACAAAGTAGTAAGTTGACATCACTATACCCCGCCACCGCAACACAACCGCTGACCCCCGCAGCCGCATGCAGGTCCTTAAGTCAAGAGAATCCATGTTCCGAGCGATGTACCGCTTCGCCGCGCGAGACGGTAAGCAAACGAGTTTCCGGCCGTATACAAGACGCGAACCGATTAACCCCGGACAGGCTTCTTTTCCCTCTGGTCCGGCCTCTCGGCGTCCATCCTCCGACAGACGACATACTCGACTGCGCGGTTCGGGCTCTACAACTACTTCGGCGAGCAGGCGAAAAAATACACGGGCACACAAAAACTCTCGACCGGCCTCACAATCGCGTGCGCGGGGCTGGCGGGTGGCATGGCTGGGCTGGTCGGCAACCCTGCCGAGGTACGCTGCGCTGTTCTTATCCGGAGACGTTGCGATAGCATGCTAATACTACTCGGCGCAGGTCGTCCTCGTCCGCATGTGCGCCGACGGTGCAAAGAGCGTCGGCGAGCGCTTCGCATACTCTAACGCCCTCGAGGGCCTGTACAGGATCGGGCGTGAGGAGGGCATCAGCACCTTTGGCAGAGGCATCTCCGCCAACGTGGTGCGCAGCGTTCTCATGAGTGAGTCAAGACACATTGGCAGAAAGGAGCGACTAGGATTCAATGCTAATAACAAAACGACAGACGTGGGACAGATCGCCACGTGAGTTTCAACCAAACGAGTGGACGGCCGCAGAAGAACGGACCAGATAAGACGCAAAGAGACTGACACGCGAAAATCAGATACTCGACCGCAAAACGATACATCTTGGCAAAGACTGACATGAAGGACGACATCAAAACGCACGCCCTAGCCTCCTTCTTTGCCGGAACCGCGGCGACGACCATCTGCGCCCCGGCGGACGTCCTGAAGAGCAGAATCCAGAGCGCCGCCGCGAGCGGGCCTGGCGGGAGCGTAAGGAGACGCCCACCCCCCAGGCTTTTGCTGATATGTTGATATGGTTTTACTGACGGAAGACACAGTCCTTGCTCCAGGTTGTGCAGACTGGCCTCCGCGAGGAGGGCCCGAGGTTCCTTATGAGAGGGTGGACCCCGGCGTGGTTGAGATTGACGTAAGTCGAAAGTTAATATAGGAGACCGTCGAAGAGCGCTGGCTGACCCGTGTTTCTTGCAGACCAAACACCGTCTTGACGTTCGTGTTCATGGAGCAGCTGCGGAAGCTGACCCAGTGGCAGTTCGCGGCCCCGGTTGAGACCATGAAGGCGTGATGTGCCACGCCACCCGGACACACACACTCATAAGACTTAGAACCCAAGCTCGGTGAGGTTGGGCCAGCTCAGCCAGTCAAAGTTGTTCATGTCTTCCCAGGACAGGCCCGCGAAGGACGGGCTGAACTCATTGCCGGGACGGTTGAGCACCTCGGCGATCTGGTCGTCGGACATGGCGGAGAACTGCAGGGGACTTCCGGGCCAGAGCTGGGACTCCATGTAGGGCGCCTGAGAGACCGGCGGCCCCATCGCGTTCATGTGAGGCGACGCCGCCATCGCCGAGGGCGTGCTGAGCTGGCTGGCGCGGCGCAGGGGCGCCTCGGGGTGGTGCATGTGCGCCTGGGGCTGGCCGTCCACAGCGGTGGCGGCCTTCCTCACGATGTTCTTTAGATACTTTCCGTATAATGTAGACAGGCCGTTCCTGTGCTTTGTTGCCGACCCGATGCGTTCCAAGACGTCTGCCGTCTCTTCGATCAGGTTCCGGATGCTGGGCGCCAGGTTCGAGCTCCCCGTGGCGTAGGAGCTCAGAGTCAGCGCGAAGCAGGCAGCGAAGGAGACCATGATCGTCGTGTTGTTCGGGATCGACTGCAGCTGCGCTTCCCCCTGGATGGCAGCGCGCATGACCGTCACGGCGGACGACAGGCCGGCCGTGCGGAAGAACTGCCGGACCTCCATCGGCGCCGTCGGGTGGTTGATGACGCCGCTGTAGGTCGACAGCCGGGTGTGGGTGACCAGGATCTCGACGTAGGGCGGCAGGCGACGCTGGGGTCCCGTGCCGATAGAGAAGCCCCATTCCGTGAGCCACTGGTCGAAGAACCTCTCGATGGCGCTCTGGATCGACTGCGCGATGAGCCCGCCGTCCGAGGATATCCCATGTGATCCGTCGCACAGGGCGCGGACGGTGGCGAGCAGGCCATCGAGGTCTCGTCGGAGGACGGCCATCGAGGTGAGGTGGCCGTCCATGGGGTCTGCGATGCTGGACCTATGCCACTGGTCGCAGTCCTTGATGACCCGGGTGACGGGCACGGTGTAGGGGCGGCCGCGGGCCAGCGACATGCCGCGCTCCAAGACGAAGAGGGCGATCCAGCAGCGCTCGCGGCGTCGGAGGAGCCGCTGGCCGAGGTCGGACGTGTGTTCGACCTGGCCGAAGCCGTCCATCGCGAGGGCCGTCCGCGGGTCGAGGCAGTCCCCGCGCGTCAGGGCCATGTTGGAGCCGGAGCCGAGCACCTCCATGGGGACCAGAAGCTTGTGCAGGGATAGGTCGATGGCAATGGTCGCTGCCATATTGACGTACCAGCATGTCTCGTCGTCGGTGCTGTGCTGGCCGGGGAACATCCAGGGGACGTTGACCATGAAGGCGAGGACGATCTCGACGGACTTGTGGCGCTTCGTGAGGACCCTCTGGGCGAGGGTCTTGCAGTGGCTGGACAGCCTCTTCGACAGGGCCCCGGCGGAGGGGAGGAAGAGGGCCGAGGCGGCCATGATGGAGGTGCAGAGAAAGGCGGAGCGCGAGCGGGTGAAGGACGGGGTGTAGATCTTGGGATCAAGACCCCAGCGGGTGTGAGCCAACTTGGTGTGGAAACTGCGCGGCACAAGGTGAGAAGAATGCGGCGACGTCACGGTGGCTACGAGAGCCGACTTACAAGGCGAAGAGAGATTCGGCCTCTTCCTCGGTGACGAGACCCATGGTGATGGGGTCGATGTCGTCGCCGACGTCGAAGTTGACGCGGACCGAGTCAAAGAAGGACTGCATCTCAAGGTCCTCGTCGGGGTTCCCAACGTGGTGCGGGAGCTGCTGCTGATGAAGCTGCTGCTGGTGCTGCTTCTTGCGGCCGAGGCGAGGACCGGGCTGCTTGGGCGACATGCCGCTGATGGGCTTGGGGGACAGCTGCAGGTTGGAGGCTCGCGCCAGCAGCTGGAGGGGGTTCTCGGCATCGTCGATGGCCAGGCTTTCCTCACCGTGGTGGTGCAAGCTCATGTAAGCGTTGCTGTCGGGAGTATTGTCCAGGTCATCATCATCGTCAGACGAGAGGTCGGGTTGTTGATCGGGGCTGTTGAACTGAGACGACCCCCGCCCTAAGTGAGAGGAGGCGGTAGCTGACCGAGCAGCTCTAGAGCCCTCCAGGAGCGCCTGGAGATTGCCGATGGCCTTGTCATCTTCGGAGTTTTGCTCGCCGGACTTGGATCTCTTGATGGCCTGCTCTATCTGGTAGAGGGCCTTGTCTAGGCCCTTTCGCTTGCTGCGAGGGGCGTCCACTAGTCAATGAGGCTGTACGCAGAGAATGCGGGAGTGGAGGTGAAGTCGAGAAGACGAGTAAAGATTGAGAAGAGTGAGAGTGAGGTTCAGAGTAAAGGGCGGTGTGAGTATGAGATTGAGATGAGATTGAGGATGAACATCAACATGACAATGAGAGTAAGAGTGAGAGTGAGTGAGTGTCATGGTAAGGGTGACTAAGGATGGAGCGTCTGGTAGGTGCGTGAGAGGGTGGGGGTTGGAATGAGCACGGATGGGGGAACGTATGTCATGTCGCTGGCGTCCCGCGTCCCGCGTCTATGGATACATCCGCTGGAGACAACCAGCACGACATGGCGTCGGCGGGAGGGGCAGAGAGGGGGGGAGGGGGGAAAGTGAACAGACGCCAAAGAGACGTGCTGGTCCATAATAGAGAGAGAGGGAGAGAGGTAGTCTGGGGTAGGGAGAGAGAGGACACCTTGGGACCCTTACTTCTTGATGCCCTTCTGGCGGCCGGCATGGAAGGTCGGCCGGATGCACTCAGAATCGAGCTGAATGCACCGCTTGCATTTGTTCTCGTGCGGAGAATAGTCGCACTTGATCTTGCTTCGGCGGCAGACCAGACAGGCGGCCTGCTTTGGACGTTGCGATTGAGGATCCTCCATCCAGGTGAGAGGGGCTTTGGAGGGAGCCGGGTGCCTACGGCGATCTCGGTTGAGGGACCAGCAGCAGATGGCAGCTGTCAAGTCAAGTCAAGGTTTCTCTTTTTTTCTTTTGGAGCGAGAGAGATGAAGCTTGCTTGACGACGGCGACGTCTGGAGTGGTGTCGGTCGAGATTTGTTCTTGTTTTTCTTTTGACGATGGTATATCAAACACGCTGCCCCTACCTGAGAGCAGACAGCTCCGCTGTTGAAGGAAGTGCCAGAACAGCGGGAATTGGGGGGGATGAGCCGACGACATGTCTCTCTAGTAGTGCTCTTGAATGAGCGCGACGGCAGGGCGCAGGGGAGTGACTCGTGTGAAGCCGGAATGATTGGGGAAGTCTGGTGAGGGCACGAATCAGCATCCAGCCATGGCTCCATTCCCCGGCAGGAAGGATCTTAGTCAGCCGGGGTTCTCTCTTGGCAGAGGACAGATTACATAACGTCTTTGGTCACTGTCTGGGCAGAGTACGTACCAGAGGTCTTCCAACATGGCACAAGTTCCAACCTACGTAGTGAGGTACGTATCTAGCTATGTAAGCTCACTACCATGTGGTAATCGCCAAGTTGTTATGCTCTTCCCCTACCCATCAGCCTGTGTAGAGATAACAAGAAGGCAAAAACCCAGACTGTTTTCAGATAGAGAAAGAATTACAAGATGGGAAGATGCTTTTGCAATAGGAAGTTGCCTGGCTGGCAGATACTCGCACAAGGTTCAAGATTCTCTACTCCCGCCCGTCTGTCCAGCAATGCGAAGCACCACGATATGCAATCCATAATTAAACTATCAGCTTAACTACTCTCTGGCATCCTAATCCATCAATATCAGACCAGCCCTATCAAGAGTTTACTTACAAGACAGCGACGGCGTCTTGCCCCGAGACTCGCCATGGACCACTCACTTCCACCAAGATCACGGGAAGAAGTGGAAGCTGCTGCCGGCCCAAGGAACTTGAAAGAGGGCTTTGATATAATCAGGGGGCTCTTATTCCAAAACCCCTATCCAGATCCCCTCTAGCATTTGCTGCATTAGCCCATTGCTGTCCACCCCCGTTGCTTCTATCCGTCCTCGTTCCTTCCATCTGTCTTGTGTGCAACGAAGAAAGAAAACAAAAAGTATGAAAACACCATATTGATGATTTTCGTACATTTATCTCTTCTAATCTGAAACATAAGACTTATTTTTCACCGACTTCAGTTTCTTGGTTGATTTTGTCGGTCCCTGCAGTGTCTACTTATCCATATCGTTTCCAGCCACCATTGTTTTGCTATATTGAGGGGATTGGAATACTCACCCCAGACCCGTTCAACAAGAGTCCTTGGAAGCAGTACCAGCGCCCAACTAGGTACAGGACGCGCCCCGGGTCTACCTGGTTCTAGTCTAATATGAAGCTTGGTCGGCCCCTTAAGCCCTACCCAAGTGGAGATCTGCCTTAGTCTGCCTGCACAATGGATACTGCAGCGAGTTGGACCCCAATCAGTTAGCGGCGCCATTCAGAGCTGCAAGCCAAACGGCAGCCGAGAGGCTCGCTCGGATTCGAAGCTGGGGAAACCGGTTACGACGTCGCACCCGCTGCGGAGCAAAAGAGTTTCGTCCGATAGAACAACCAGCGAGTTTAAACTAGCGACACAATAAGATTTACCTACGAATCACGTGTTTGACTGACTATAAGATGAAGAGATGAAATGCGTCATAGGTAGCTCCTTTTGCCAAAGATAACTGTCATCTGCGTCTTTCTGTTATTTCATCGAACCCCGTCTCGTGGCTTCGTCAACCAGCGAGATTGACTTCCGTACTGGGCTCAACTCCAATCTCTTCAGTTTCCAATGGCTATCCAAGACACGAACGGAAGCGCTTCCGCACCTCGTGCTGGCGGGATAAAGGTCGCTGTTATCGGGGCGGGGTTGACGGGCCTGATCGCCGCCCACGGCCTTCAAAAGGTGCGGCTTGTTCATGATGGCGACAGACTGTCTGTGCTAACTGCTTCCAACAGCATGGATTCGAAGTTGTCGTCTTCGAGCGCGACCCCAGCATCGACGCCCGGCCGAGGGACTGGACAATCCTCATCCACTGGGGTATGGCGACGCTCGCCAACCTGGTCCCGGGCTCCGTTCTTGAGAAGCTGCCGCAGGCGTTCTGCAACCCGCACCTGGCGTTCGATGAGTGGGACGAGAGCATCCCGGGTTACAACGGTAAGACGGGTGAGTTGCTCTTTCGGAACCCGACCCCCGGAGCTCGGCGGGTCAGCCGTTTACGGTGCCGGAGGGTGCTCACTGAGGGGCTGGATATTCGATGGGGCAGCAAGCTGAGCGCGCTCGTCCCGGGAGAGGAGTCCGTCCGGCTTGCCTTCGGCGACGGAAGCAGCTTTGACGCGGAATACGTGCTGGGGACGGATGGTGTTTCGTCCAAGGTCCGGGAGCTGCTCGTTGGCGCCGAAGCCGCTAAGCCGGTTCCCTCCGGGTTTCTCATCGCCAACTGCAACGTCCGGTACAATGACGAGGAGAAGGTGAAGAAAATTCTCAAGACTCACTCAGTGTGCGCTCTGATGCTCGGCTCTGGCGTCATGGCTGGTTGTGGTGGTGAGTTTCACGGGGCATCTTTGTAAGACAGACAATACGGTCTAACCTCGCGTGCGCAGTCATGTCGGTCGACGACCCCAAGAACATCGCCGGGTACGAGACGTTTTGGGTCAAGGTCTGGAAGGGACACTCCGTCACCCTCAGCGGCCCGGAGGCCGTCGAGTACGCCAAGGGCAACATGCAGGGGCTCTGCGAGCCGTTCCGGTCAGCGATGGAGTGGACGCCCGAGGGCAGCCCCTGCTACGTCGACGAGATGAAGTACTGGCTCCCGTCGGCGTGGAATACCCACGGGGGGAGGGTGACGCTCGCGGGGGATGCGGCGCATCCCATGCTACCGTGTCAGTCCACCTGGCAACCGCCCAAGCGTACATGGGGGATTTGCTAACCTGTTGATGACAGTCCGCGGCCAGGGTCTCCAGCATGCCATCATAGACTCGCTAAACTACGTGAATTCGCTCGTTAAGCTACGAGATTCTGGAGGCGACGTCGCCACCCGAGAGAAGCTCATGGCAACTTACGGCGCCGACGTCGTTGAGCGTGGGGCCACGGTCGTGGCACAGTCGCTGAGTGAGGCGGAGAATGCGCTCAATGAGGAAACTGTAGGGAAGATGCTTATGGTGACTCAAGGTCATGGACGATCTGTGTAGGGATCAATTGAGGGTGTATGAGAAGTTACGAGCGCTGCTTGTGGACGTTTTCTCGGGCAGAGCAAGACACTTCCGACTCTGCGCTAGATTTATATGTTGTTGTTCCATATAGGGTGCACATGATTTGAGGCATCTTTCCATTCCAAGGGATTGTGATGGAAGAACAACTCATGGTTTACAGAAATGTTCACTACAACTCAACAGTAGCGTTAGTTCGTTTCGCTGTGGATGACACGTGACTGGAATCTGAAGGCGTGCATGCGAATGTTCTCTTGGCATGTACAAGCTGTATTGATGTATATGTAATCAAAGTATGTAAGGTAGAAGTGATTTTTGTGCAGCGGCCTCTATAGAAGAGACGTGAAACACCCAGGGCATAATCCCAACGGTCTTGGACTTCATAGTCCCACCATGGTGCTAGCTCTAGCACTGCTTCTTGGAGCCGTCGGCGTAAAAGTAGTCCTGGTTGATCTTGATCGAGTCGGCGTGCCAGGTCTTGCCGTTGTCAGAGGTCTTCAGGCCGCTGGAGCTGGCTCCAGTGAGCTGCAGGGTCTTGCCGAAGTTGGGGTCGGCCTTGGTCAGGGTGACGGTAAGGTTGGACCAGTCTGGGTTGGCACAGTTAGCATCGGCGGGGATAACACTTCTCAGACGTGGATCTGTGCTATGGGAGGGAGAAACTTACTGTAGGCGTCGAGGGTTCCGCAGGTGCCCTTGTAGCACTCGTTGCTGGAGAAGATGTAGGTCGGCGCCTTGCCGTTGGTGTCCTCTGTAAGTCATTGTTAGCAACCCGTAAGTTTTGCGGGTATAGGGGCTGCGTACTGTCGGCCTGCTGCGAGACGAGGGCTCCGTTGATCCAGACCTTCTGGGTCACACCCTTGGAGGCGTCGTGGGAGACTAGTATGGCGTCAGTCTTCAACCATTCGGCAGATCAGGTCAAGGGGGAAACTGACGCTCAAAATAGATGTCGGACTTGGAAGGGATCGCGACGTAAGGCTGGGCAACCTGGATACCAGCTATAGAGGCGTCAGCGCTCTGCCCAAGAGAGCATATGGATCTCGATGCTTACCACCGGTGTAAGTGCTCGCAGCGACGCACCACTCAGAGTTGGACGCGGGGCAACCCCTGCGGTGATCACGAATTAGCACATAGACCTTGGCGCACACCACGGGCATCATGCATCACGCACTCCTGGGCGTTGTTGGGGGCCCAGTTGAGCAAGGGCTGGAACAAGTCGGTGCCCTGGTCGCTCAGAGACTGGGAGATGCCAACCCAGATGGACATCCACGGCTGGGCCTTCTTGTCCTGCGTCACGGTCCCGCAGGGGATCGAGGGGGGAACCAAGGACCACGTCGCCTTGGCGATGGCGCTGCTGGCCGGGCCGATGTTGAACATGTTGCCGAACTTCCAGTCGTCGTACTGGGCTGCAACGGCTCGCGCTGCGAGCGGGACGGCGACGGCGGCGAAAGAAGTGGAACGCATGGTTGGCTAGTTTCAAACGAGCGAATGAAGAAAAAAACCAATAAAAGAATGAATATCGAAGTTAGTATGTTTGTGGAACGAGGCCGAGGGAGAGCCAAGAAACAGTTCGTAGCATTCCGATTGCTTATATTATGTTCGTGTCTTTCGTCGCAGATTCCCTATTGTCGTGTTCTCACCGAGTTCACTGGGGCAATTCTCGCCGACGTCAAATGAAAGGGTTGTCGCTGGGTTAAAGCGGGCTTTTGGAAGCTAGCAAACAACCCGACTTAGCAAGGGGGTTGCGTTCGAACAACGTGTGATTGGATGCGAGGTTAGCACGGCACGCATGGCCGTATTTGAATCCACGAATTGACGATTGAATTCCCCTTTGGGGTTCCTTGTCGGTGGTTGTCACTACCGTCTCGCACGGGCGCCTATTAACTCACGACGCGCCTAATTCATAGCTGGTCTGATGGGTCGAGTTCCTAGGAAGAGACGAGTGAAAGCAGGCGAGCAAGGAACCGGGCGCCGGAGTGCAGTCCGGAACTTCAACCCGGAGCTGCCAGCAGCTCAAACACCACAACAGTTGGACTGGGGTCCGGACCTCTCATAGGATTTAAGAAGAGATCTTCAGACTTCCTGTTGATTTCAATGACTACCGGTCCTATCATTGCTTCGTCGCTTCATTGGATGCATCTAAGGTCTCAGTTCTCGTCGATAACTTCAACCCAAGGGCTGGGCTCCCTCCCATACACGATGTTGTTTAGTTTCTCGCGCAGCAGTGCCATGTGCGGAACCTGGCCCACGGGAAACGCGACAGTCCGACCGTCGAAGAGAATCTCGGACACGGGCTGTAACCAATACGCAGTCCCGGTTACAAAAGCCGCCTGAACCCGATTGTCCTCCGCGGCCTGCGCGACCTCGGTCATGGTAATCTTCCTCTCCACCACTTCGCAGCTCTCGGCCTCGTTTGCGATTTCGTCGGAGCGGTCGGCGCTGAACATCTTGCGCGACAGCTCGAGGATGGATCTCCTGGTTCCGCCGGCGAGGATCGTCTGGTCCCCGCCCAGCGGCGGCGTCACCATCTGGAGCGCCCCCTCAGCCGTCCTCCAGATGACGAAGAAGTTTGCCGCACCGGCCTCTGTGATCTCGCGGTCGGGCCCAAACAGCCAGAGTACCTGATCATAGCCGAGGCTCTTGGCCTCGGTCAGCATCTGAATGGTCGGGCTGTAGTTGGCGCCGATCTTGGCTGCCCCCGTGCCGCCGGGCCAGGCTCGGGCGGCGGTCTCAGGGCTGGACAGTAGACGCAGCGCAGGCGCGTTGGTCTTCGGGGTGGGCCAGTGGATGATGAAGATATACAAGAGCGCCTCTTCGGGAGCACTTGTGCCTAGGCTGTCATCTGTTCCGATGATGCTTGGGCGGATGTACAGGTTCGATCCGCCCTGGTTCTTGGGAAGACACTTTGGTGCCTCGATCTCGCAGAGCTTGCGGATGAGCTTCCGAAGCTCCTCGGGTTCGAAACTGGGCAAGGAAATGCGGGCTGCTGAGGCAAGCATACGGTTGCAGTTGTAGATGGGCCGCAACAGGCGCAGTTTGCCGTCGTCCCCGCGGTAGACCTTCATGCCCTCGAACGCCTCGGTTGCGTAGTGGAAGGCCTTGGCCGAGGGCATTACGGGAATCGGCCCATATGGCGTAAGCTTTGGATCATCCCAGCCTCTGGCCGAGGTCCAAGAGACCGTGATCATGTGGTCTGTGGCGGTTTTCATGCTGAGAACCTCGGGAGAGTCAGGCTCCGGTGTCGGTTTTGGGTGCTTGGTCCATTCGAGCTTCAGTCGAGAGGCATCTAACGAAGACGGGGATGTGACTGTCATGTTCGCTGCTCAGAGGCTCGAGCTATTGAAAGTCTCTGACGATATTTTGCTGACGTCGTGATAGAACGACATTGTAAACACTCACGCAAGCTGGAATTCCTATTGAAGGTGATCTGAGCAACATTGCTGGTGATGCTTGTGTTGCGAGTGATCCAGGCTTATCTCAAGGCGTATATGTAGGGCGCAAGGCGCAGGGCGCGCCTTTGACAATAAATGGAACTGAGTGCGACATATTCTGCAGTAACTGTTATCGGGGACGCAACGTGGGTCACAAGGCGTGGTGGACAGACGGAGAATTTGATGGCTTATCAAATATTCCACGATGATCGCCGGGCGCCTTGAATGGCGATGTCGGATTCAGGGATGGAGTCGAGAAAGTCATGCCTGGACCATGCATGGAATAGCAAAATGGGTAGCCAGTAATCCATGAGTGGTGGCTGGGTAGAGGTCGACGGAATTTGGGTCCGATTCGGAATATCCGGCATTGTCCTAGCCGTAGCACAACGAAGTTAAAACATTCTTAATCCAACGTCAAAAGACCTGAGACACCAGTATATAATTTTCAGCTGGCCGTGGGACAGGTAGAATGAAGGTAAGCATCAGCCAAGCATTGAGCCTTCCTATCCCGTCGGCTGGATCATGGATGAACACAGTCGCTGCTGGCAAAAGTCCCACCGGGCCGTCCCGGGAGCGGCCGAATAAACAACATTCCAAGTTTATTGCTACATCAAAGATCCGGATCGCTCTAGGAATCGGAGTCGCGGTGTTGATGTCGAGAAAGGATAATGTTCGATCTCACCTGCGGTTTGATGTATCAGACAAATCGTGCCCTTCAGTGGCTGCCTAGGACGGTGCCGACGGAGCCGACAGAGCTGGCACTAGGTAAGAGAACGACACTGACATTGCTATTCTGCATGAGACGAGAAAGCGTGGGTCGGAGGTTCAGTTGACAGCTATGGCCAGTTGCAGCTGTTTCCGTCGCCATATTTGGTATGAGCACTATGTTTTCATCACGTCGTGAGTTGCTGACAGCGGTTTCAGAAACAGAGGAAGCAAGCATTTCCAACTTCCACCTACCCCATTTTCAAATCCAACTCGTCTCTTTACGCCCTTCGCCAGGGTTTACAGTAAAGGGTGCTAAGAGAGTACTGCCCATTACTGTATGCCGGTGCCGTCTTGGCAATTTGGAAGAATCAATATGCGCAAATGAAATGCGGCTTCCTTTGCGAGACCGAGAGTTACCGGGGGGGTCTGTCATGTTTTAGGTACAATTCAATTGGGGCAACTTGACGCAGGCGATCAAAGTTAGTCAATACTCTTCAAAATTGCACAATCTATTAAGTCTCTTCACGCCTGTTGATGAAAGGTTCAATACGGGAGCTCTTTTGTCTACAGTTGCGATGATTGACAGGTGCTGTCTTGTCGACATGTAGGCAGCTGGCCCCGGTCGGACTCCGTGCCTAGAATCTGGCTAGAACAGAGCCCATCCGTTGCTCTTTCGATCGGACACAGAGTCCGACATCCTGTCAACGCAGCAAACCCCCAGCCGGTCCTGAAATGTCCGGCCGACACCCCTGGAAGCAAACAGTCCGAATACGCGGGATGTTATCCTACAAAAATCTACCGCTAAGCGCTGTCTCTCGAGACGGGCTGGAGCATGCAAGCTGCAGCAGCGTTGGAGCTGGTTGGAATTGGCGCGCTCCTGGCAGACGCACATAGACATCAGGAGGTCACGTCAAAACTGACATGATCCGAGCTTCCCCAGGGGCGCGGAATAATCGGGGAATTTTCGCCTCATTTGACCTACCATGGAGCCGGGAGCGCCGACTAGAGTGAACCCTCCGAGGGCTTTAAATTGTTTATGGAGAGAATGCCGTCAATCGCCATGGATAAGCGTGTCTGAGAGCGGTGGGACCCCAATCCCATGCGGGTGGGATCTTTTGACTAACACCTTCCATCAGCGCTTAGCTAGGGTGGCACAGGGGAGGTGGATGAAGCCATCTTTGGGGGAAAAGTCCAGACCACGATGGGGCTTTTTGGGGTTCGGGTGTTAGACGAGGCCATCATCATTTCGAGTTGTGGGTTGTTGGAGAGTTCGATATTGAGACAATTTTGTTGTCTTTTATGACCTAAGGTCTTCGGTTTTGCTCACTAACAGGAGTTGGGGTAACAGAAGCCGCCCATCAGCTTTGAAGTCTCTCGAAGCCCCTAAGCCCTCGGGTCAACTTGCCCAAAGACCACAATGCGGTCATCGTTTAAGCTTGATCACGTCAATCATGAGATTTTCTCCAAGGCTCTTCCTTTTCGTCTGGGGGATGAAACTGAGGCTGCCTTTTTAGGTAGATCGATGCAGGGACAAGACGAATAGGGCAAGCGAAAGGGGGGATACGGACGATACGTGATTGGAGCGTTCTGCGCGCCGTTTCATCGCAAATTACCTTCACTTTTTCGGAAACACTGGATGCAACCTCACAGACAGGGAGGCTAACCTCGCCAACATCTCGAACCCTCGCAAAGAGCCCAGCAAGGCCGCGTCGCGGTTCCCGGTCCCAACGCCACAGAAAGACCGCCAATGGGTTTGTTTGCATGGTGGCAGTCTCGCCGGCACTTTCTGGACGCTGTGGACGACAACCCTTACTAGACGGTCTTGGCGATGGAGGCTCGTTTGTCTATTAAACAGACGGCGTCGACGCCCTCCCTCTGGGAGAAGGAGACCTTGTCTCCTTAGCAGGTCCTACTCTCACAGCTTTCGACATTGTCCTTCTTTTGTATCATTGACTCTGAGAAAAGCTTTGGTCTTTTACTCTGGTCCATTCATTCATTCATAACAACTCACATTCTTTTCTTTCCATCCACCTTGCTTTACGCCAAATCACATACAACAGCAACATCACCCACGTCAACCAACAAAGCAGATAGTCCAAGATGACTCGTTCCAACCAGCTTCTTCTCGCCCTCCTGGCCACCGGCGCCTACGCCGCCCCCCAGCGCTGGAACTGGCCTCAGAACTGGCCCCAGCGCTTCGGCAACCCGACCACGAGCAGCGCCGTTCCGACCCAGACCCCGACCCTAGCCCCGGAAGCCGTCTCGGCCCCGGCCGCCTCCGCTCCTGCCGCCGCTCCTGCCGCGAATGCCAACGAGCCCGCCGAGTTCGAGCCGCAGCCCACCGCCGGCCCTGGCGGCAGCACCTTCAAGGACTCTGCCCACTTCCGCGTCTACGGCGCCGCTGAGGCCGACGCCACCGAGACCCTCGACATCCTCGAGGGCGCGTACGAGTGCTTCGTCAACACCCTCGGCTGGCGCACCTCTGGCCTGTCCTTCAACGACGAGACGGACGCCGGCCCGTACTACAAGACCAACGTCTACTCGGTCAAGAACCTCGACAGCGCCGCCGGCGTCATGCACGCCGAGATGCAGTCCGGCGCGGCCTGGCTCGAGGTCGTCGACACGTGGCTCAAGAGCCCCGGCGTCACGGTGCACGAATGGGGCCACGGCCTGCACTACCACCAGAAGACCTGGGTCGATCAGAGCGCGACGGGCACCTGGTGGGAGACGGTGGCCAACTGGGTCGCCGACACGTACCAGACCTCTGACCTCTGCGCCGCCGCGAGGGAGAAGCACGGCCAGCCCGAGGGCCGCACCGAGTTCGAAGTGAACAAGGTCCTCGGCGACTCGTTCCAGGTCATCGTTGACGGTTCCGTTGATACCGGCAACTACTACCAGGCCTGGCCGTTCCTGACCTACCTCACCAACAACCCCGACAACTTCGCCGGCCTCGGCACCGATGCTCTTCACCAAATGATGAAGCAGTACAAGGAGGGCAGCAACGAGACCCCCCTGCACACCCTCGAGCGCGTGCTCGGCAACTCTTCCGTTGGCGATGTTGTCGGCCGTTACTGGGCCCGCATGGCCTACGTCGACATCGGCCACGCCCAGGCTCAGGAGATCTTCCTCGCCCAGCAGGACCGCATCAACTTCGCCAACGTCGACGGCTCCGACTCCAGCTACACTGTCAAGTCTGCCCGTGCTCCCCGCTACATGGGCGCCAACATCATCCCCCTGAAGGCTGAGGGCGGCAAGATCGACGTCAAGGTCACCTCGACCGGCTCCTTCACCGCCACCCTGTCCATCTTCGACGCCAGCACCAAAAAGGGCCGCTACGTCGCGCTCGCCAACGGCGCTGGCTCTGCTACCCTTGCTGCTGGCGAGGAGGCCAGCTTGGTTGTTGCGAACACGCCGAAGACGCTCATCCAGTACAACGGCTTCGAGCTCGCCAACAGCGAGGCTAACAAGGGCATGGAGTACTCCTTCACTCTCACCGGTGCCACCGCCTAAGCGTGAGCTTAGGAATTGGGGGCTGCAAGACTCCACTTTTGCGTAAATACTTTCTATTTCACTGTATACTGTCAGCCGCTGGATGTAGGCATGTACATATCTTTCAAGATACCAATTGGAAACAGTTTTTCCCACCTTTTGCTTTCCGTGACTCGATGCTATAACTTGGTCTGGCACTTTTAAGCCTTCTTAGGAGGTGTGTGTTCTGTTGGGCGTTGTGGGGTATTCATGGGCCGACATTGAGGCAATGGCGAAAGCTGCGCCGGCTACCAAAATCCTGGGCCGGGGAAGCCAGCTCGTGTTCATCAGAGACTTGAGTGATTCCCCAAACAAACAGGTCTGAAGGAGCTGTTGGAACGTGGACTCGATGAACCCCAGGGCCCGGAGTTGCATGAAAGCCAGCCGGACGAGGTAACCACAGTACAGCGCGATCGCGCACACAAAGTCCGGGCTCTTGTGCCTCATGCCCGCGGTGAACACTACGATGGGTGCGATCCTCAGAACCACCATCGACACGACGTTGGCAAGCAGGACCCTTCGGAACGCCGCCGAGTTATTGGCGTTCCGGCCGTGGAGCCTTAGCAGCGCGACGCTGTCTGAGAACAACTCCGTCACCAGCCCCGCGTAGATGAGATACAGGGCCCGGCGGGGGAGGTTGCGGATCAGGACAAGGAGTAGCGAGCTTAGAGCGAGGACGTGGTGCGCGAAGTATTCTGGCGAGTAGCTCAGCGGCGCCAGCTCGGAGGCCCAGAGGACGCCGCGGGAGGCGAGGCAGATCTTGCCGGTGGTCGTGAAGGGTCGTGGGGTGCCGGATTCGTCTGCGTCGATGGGCGTGGTGGTGTACGCGGATAGGCAGATCGGTGTCGATACGAGGGTTAAGAGGATGCCGAGGGGGAAGACGAGATAGGGGGCTAACTTTCGGGACGGATCAAGCTTTAGGTCTGCATAGAAGGCGGCGTTCCATCGCTTGACGAGGACGCGCAGGAGACGATTGAGGAGCTGGTAGACGGCGAGGCCTGCGCCAAGGCACGCCACTTCGAGGAGAGACATGTTCCGTTCGGGCGTGTGTTTGGAGAGTGGTTATTGAATTCCTCGCGGTAGGTGAAGTAGATGGTTCACGGAAAATGGCCAGATTGACATCGAATTCCTCGGGTTTCAAGGGGACTGGACCCGGGTGTTTGGTGCAGCCTGTCCTTTTAGACTCTGGATTGAGACTCTGAATTGAGGTCGTCGTCACTGATATCTTGCATTTCAGCTAAGCACAGCCGCACTACGTGCGTGGATAGTTGCTGACGTCTCACGTAAGCCGGAGCTGAAGCACATAAGAAGACTGGTGAAGATGCGATGGCACTCTAAACCACGCAACGCATTTGGATTACTTTTCTTCATCGTATGCGAGACGCTACAAGTTTGTGTGTTTGTATGTCAACCAGCTAAGCTTCTAGGCTTAGTTTGCACGGCTGCGGCACCTCCCAACTGGATCCCCGCGTGCGGATGAGGCTGAGAAGGAAACTCGGCGTTGTGGAGCCTTGACCGGCGACCACGGGCTACAAGCGCCGGCCAAGCCGGCATCCTCGCCGTCCCGGAGCCTGAGTGCAAAAACCAGACAAACTCGGCAGGTCCTTAGTGCAGTCTCTTGGCCGCGGGATGCTCGGCGTGCGCAATGCAATTTCGGGATTTGGCATGGTCAGCTGAACATGGGCGTGCAGGATGGGCGGGAGCGAGGGGAACCCCGCCGGCGGAAGGATCAGGTACAGGGCTCGGCGGTACGCCTTGGACGAAATACGAAGATGTCTGGAAGGCTCTGGAAGTTGGACGAGGCAGTGTCGTCTCTGTATGGTTCAGGTGGGAGAAGAGGGGAGAATGAGGGCATTCGGGGATCAACTCCCCTCTCTAACGGTTTCCCAGTCCGAGTCCCAGCCTTCAGCGTGCTTGCTGTCAACAGGCTCCGGACAGCTCGGGACCAGTGACGAACTCACGGGGACGTTCAGGGGGAGAGCCTGCTGGAAGGACGCCTTGGGCGCCCTCCGCAATTGCGCTAATTTTATGGAGTCTTGGCGCTGTCGGTGCCCGCTGCCCGCCACCGCGAGGCGCCTCCGTGTCTGACGTGGGGGACGGTCGGCTGCAGGTGATTGGGCAGAAACACAGTGCAAGTCAGCACAAGTGGGGTAGAGACTTACTGTGCGATGACCCCTTATTCGAAGCGCTGGAAATTGAACGTTCCATCCAAATTCCCAGTGGTCTTGGCACTCGATAGCGACTGGCTTCGCTTGGGGCCGAGTGGGTCAATCACAGTGCGGATGGATGTGGTGGTCTGGAGGGGCAGGCGCTGAGAAAGGTGGTAAGGGTCCAGTGTCCTTGGGTCCTTCCCTCAACACGGGTCACTGCCAATCACGTCTCAGTCGCGACTCTTCTCACCCACAACTTTTCTCCCTCGTCTCATCCGCCCTCACCATCACGATGCAGAGACGTGCTATTGAAGACGGTAACTCTTGGAAGCCGCCCAGCGTTTGGGCCCAGCCTCCCTCCAAACAACCAGCGTGTGCTGGCAAGGGCCGGCAGCCCGCGGCGTGGTTCTTGCCTCTGCCGTCGTGTGATCTGCCTTGGCCCGAACCGATCGGTTTGCTTGGCGTACATAACTGCACAACACGGACGGCCGTCAGATTTTGCCTCTGCCATGTTTTCCGTTGCGTTTTGCTGCATTACCGTATCGTATTTTTGGCGGACCGTATCTGCAGTCGACAATTCGTATTCCATCCGTCGCTCCTTCCTCTGTCATCCGGTCTCCTGCAGCGGGCAATCAGGTTATTTTCCCGCCTTGCAGGTAGGTACGGAGAACCGAAGTACTTGTATTACCTGGTGGTAGTTAAGCTCAAGGCGCTGACTAAGGAAAGTTTGGCGCGAAATGCAGGCGCCAAACTGTAAAACTGCCCTGTTTGTTGGCAATTGCCACCTCACGCTTTTCCTTCATCCGGCTCCTTCCCATTGTTGTTGTTGTTGTTCTTTTGCCGCCAAGCGCAACGGTTCCCGCGTGTGTTTGTGTCGGACGGTTGATGCGATCAGCGGTCGCTTTGTGTCTGTGTCTCTCCCATCCCAATTTCACTACAGCATCGTCTCACCTCTTCAATCACACGAGGCTATCGACTGCTCAATGCCAACCCGACCCAGCCAACACGCAACAACCAAGGCGCCATCAATCGCATCGCCAAGGCGCTTCTGTAGTCTTAGCTCGGGGCGACCCCTGAATCCGACGATGGAAATCCACAATGCCGCAGTCTGTCACTCGTCCGAGTCGTCGCTGTATTCGCAATCGCCCACCTGTCTGACTCTGGCACCGGGTCCCGAGGGGAAACCCGCCCGTGAGTCGTGGCAAGCCCCAAAGCCCCAAAGCCCCTCGCTGTGACAGAGGGCCTCCCCGCGTATTTGGCCTGGAATGAGTCTTGGCGGTGGGAGCTGCAGGTAGGGATGGCTGGTGATGGATGGCCTGCCCTGCTTGGTGGTGTGAGTGTGTTCGTCCCTTGTGTCGCCTTCTGATCCCTCCCGCTGCATCTGTCAAGTCTCTGAGCTCTGAGTTGAGCTGAGTTCTGTCGTATCCGATGGTGTTGAAAGCGGCTCATCCAGGTCAAGTTCAACAAGGTCTTCCATCCACACCATCACCTTACCTCTTACCTTGAGAACCCAAAATACTTGAACACCACCATCGAACAAAATCAATTGAGGAACCACAAGGCAGACAATCCCCCCCATCCCCTTGACTCTCTGCTGCCAGGGCGGCCTGCTCCTGTCTCTTTTGGCGAACTGTGTTCTCGTCTCTCATTTGCTGCACAGCCCCGATGCCCAGAAGGCCAAGACCGTACCAAGAATACCAAGACTTTGGCGGCCACCCAGACAAATTCACCGCGTCATCCTGTCTCCTGTCTGGTCTGTCCGTTGTTATTTTTTTTGAACCGTTTTGTGTGTACCGTCTATTTCTCTTGGTATTGACAATACGCAACGGTCAAAAGTGGTCTGGACGCCGCCCACCCCTTTTCCCCTGCCGGTCCTGCTGCCTCCAGTTCTGCCGATTCCTGACTCCATCTCCATCTCGACCTCTTACCTTTCTCTCCTCCCTCTCGCACCTTCATCCGCCCCAGAAATAATTGCCGCTCACAACGACCATTTGCGGCGGGCGCGCAATACGAAAAGACAATTCGAGGCGGCGCTGGCCATGAACACTCGCTTTTTCTAACCGAAACTTTTTTTTTCTCTTTTTTCAAACCTTCGTTTGTCATCCAAATTATCTACCGACGCACTCGCTTTCACCCGACCGACGACTTTCAAGACCCGACCGACCGAAACCACCCGACCGACCCGATCGACTTCTCCAGTCGCCCCGATTTACCGCAGATTCCCCGAACTCGAACCTTTCGATTGAATCGCTGGGCCGTCGCCTTCTTTCCTCGGCCGGCTCTTCGCCATGGTCGCTTCACTCGCTTCGGCCGCCTCCGCGGCGCTTCTGCTCGTCGGGAGCCTGCCGGCGGCGCAGGCGCAGTATTACAAAATCGACACGACTGGTATGTGAACCCCGCGGGGCGAAGAATCTCATTGTGATGCGATGAGATGCGACGAAGCCCAACCCACTGACACCTCATTCAGAGAACATCAAGTCGGCCGCAAAGGACCTCGCCTACGACCTGATGAAGTTCTACAAGGGCAACCAGACCGGAGAGATCCCCGGTATCCTGCCCGGCCCTCCCACCGAACACAAGGGCGACTACTACTGGTGGGAGGGAGGTGCCATGATGGGCACCTACATCGACTACTGGAAGCTCACCGGTGATTCGACCTACAACCACCTCATCATGGAGGGCATGCTTCACCAGACCGGCCCTAACGCCGATTACATGCCGCCCAACCACACCGCCTCCCTGGGAAACGACGATCAGGGCTTTTGGGGCATGTCGGCCATGCTGGCTGCTGAGAACAAGTTTCCCAACCCACCCGAGGAGAAGCCCCAGTGGCTGGCCCTCGCCCAGGCCGTCTGGACCACTCAGGCCAGCCCCGACCGTCACGATCAGACTTGCAACGGTGGTCTGCGCTGGCAGGTGCCCTTTTCCAACGCTGGATACAACTACAAGAACAGTACGCAGTCCCTTCCACCCGGATGGAGAGCCTGTTTGGGTCGCTGGTGTTGGGGAGGAGAGTGCTAACATGCCACAGCCATCGCCAACGGATGTTTCTTCAACATCGGCGCCCGTCTCGCCAGATACACCAACAACGCGACCTACGCGAAGCACGCCGAGGAGACCTGGGATTGGCTCTGGGGAGTGAACTACATCGACCACGAGAACTGGAACGTCTACGATGGTGGCCACGTCGAGCATAACTGCACCGACGTGAACAAGCAGCAGTTCTCCTACAACGCCGCCATCCTCACCCAAGGCGCCGCCTTCATGTACAACTACGTAAGCGCGACCCCTCCTTCAACCCCCGCTATCGACAGGCATACTGACTTCACCCTAGACCAACGGCTCAGAGATCTGGAAGGGCCGCATCGAGAAGCTCACCGAATCCCTCTTCATCAACTTCTTCCCCAACAACACCGCCTACGAGCTCGCCTGCGAGGGCCGCAAGGGCCAGTGCACCCCCGACATGCTGTCCTTCAAGGGCTACGTCGCCCGCTGGCTCTCCGTTGTTACCCAGGTCGCGCCCTTCATGAAGGAGAAGATCGCCCCCGTGCTCCGCAACTCGGCCGAGGCCGCCGTCAAGCAGTGCACCGGAGGTGCCACCGGCCGCGTGTGCGGCTTCTACTGGAACGAGGGCGTCTTCGTCGACCCCGCTGCGGACAAGACCACCGGCGCCGGCGAGGCCATGAACGTGCTCGCCGCCGTGTCGAGTTTGCTGATTGACCAGGCTGAGCCGCCCGTTACCAACTCTACGGGCGGTATTTCTGTTGGTGATCCGGAGGCTGGAAGCAACTCCAAGGACAGGATCGAGCCTGACCCGATCACCACCTCGGACAAGGCTGGTGCGGGCATTTTGACGGCTATTGTGCTGGCTGGTGGTCTGGGCACCTGGGGCTGGATGAGCTTCGGTGATTAACGGGCTTTGGAGGGTTGATGAGCTTTCTGGATCGGAGGTTGTGGGAATAATTGGGGGTGTTTGATTTGTCGTACGGGTACATATCTGGATGCGCATGGCACGGCGTTGTGGACAAAGACTACCGGGAGGGGAAGAATGACCTCCTGACGCTATTTGCTAACCTACTCTCTCTTTCGTGTCCCGCGTGCTGTGCGACTATTCCGTGATTGAAATCTGCAGTCGTAGATTTGTTGCTGTGCAGGCTTCCCAACATTCAGCGGGAATCTCAACGTGCAAAGTCAGCGAACCCGCCCTGCGTGTCGATCTCGGGCATGGCCGGCGGTGGCTGGGCGCCGCACGCTCGGGACCGGTCTAATGTTGAGTTGGGATGCAGGGGGGGTGCTTGTGCCCGCCCCGAACTCTATCTCTGGGCTAATCTTGGATTGGGTTTGTGGGTCGCCTGGGGCGCAGTGGTGTGGTGTGGCAGCTTGATGAGCCTCTTTATTTGCGGGTGTCTTCAGACGTCGCTGGGACGGGTTCCGGCTGTTGATTGTATCGTCAGATGGGGCTTTTGCTTTCAGTTCTGAAGAGTTGAGCGGCGGCTATACACTGTAGGAAAATCCTCCAACTGAGTGAGGGCGTCATCGGCAAATGCGGTGCGGGCAATGCGATATCAGGTTACTGTCAGGGAGGCCATATTCAGTGTAAGTAAACTATTGGAAAAGCCAGTTGAGAGAGTTCCTCCTGCTGTGAGACATCGCCATTATGTGCAGTCATGATGGGTATCGCCGCAAAACCTAGCAAATCGTACGCAACACTGTGGTCGCAAAGGGCGGCCAACGTGCCGGAGATGCCCTCGCCAAATCGTGAAAGCTACATATCGCACCGTGTTAGAATAGTTGACGATGGACGCCCCGAGGCCTTTTTGCCGCCCACACCTGGATGCTCCTGACTGCAGTTCCTAGTCGTTCCTGGACCTTGGCAGGTAGCCACCGTGCGCATTCCTGGCAAACGTGGTTCGGGCGGTGAGG
This sequence comes from Colletotrichum plurivorum, assembly GCA_014235945.1. Classification (NCBI taxonomy): domain Eukaryota; kingdom Fungi; phylum Ascomycota; class Sordariomycetes; order Glomerellales; family Glomerellaceae; genus Colletotrichum; species Colletotrichum plurivorum. Next base: position 78,481 of record WIGO01000179.1, read on the forward strand.
CCTGGCCGTGGGACGCTTCCGCTTGGCGTTGCTTCTTGCTCTGTCTGGGAGGCGCCGTCCGAAGCCCGTGATGTTGGCACGTCTTGCAGCTCCACAGAAACGTCCCTCCCATCGCCGTGCTGGGCACGATCTCGCCACCACGGCCCATTTCTCTTGATCTTGCCAAAGTCTGGATAGTATGAAATCAGTCCTAAGTCGATACCAATAATTTTTCAACTGCCGACGTTACCCGGCAGCGAGCGGGTGCTGCTTGCGCCGCATCTTCACTTACCCCAGATGAAGAACACCACCTCCTGCAGCCACGGCAGCCACATCATCATGATGGTGACCTGCCCGAAACCCCATCTGTTCTCTTCGTACTCCTCGCCCACCGCATCCTGCGTGTCCCTCCTGCCGGCGCGGATGCGAGCCAGGGTGAGGTAATCGAGCCACAAGATGTGCAGCGCGGCCTCGCCGAGGGAACATACGCCGAGAATGAACCGGGCGATGCGGTCTCGGCGTTGAAACATTACCTCCCGGAAGAGTTTGATTTGGTACGACGTCGGGCCGAGGAGCAGCGGCAACCGCTCCTCCGGTTTCACAAGAACCCAACCGGCCCGGGGGTCCCACGCGGGGAAGTAGATGGGCACCGCGAGGGCGGCGGAGAGTTTGGTCAGCGGGGCTGAAAACCATGTCGCGTTGGCGGAGGCGGCGTCTTCGGAGAGCTCTTCTGCGTATACCATCTGCCAGATCCACATGAAGCTGGGGGGGAGGTAGGAATACAGGGCAAATTGGGCCCAGACAGTCCCCGATATCCAAGGGCCCGTGGACCTAAAGGTTGTTTCGAGGTCGGAAAATCCGTGCCGGTAGGTGAAGGAGTTTAGGAGCCCGTTTACGATAACAGCGCTCCCGCCAGCACTGCCAGTGGCGACGGACTCAGCGCCCTCAAGCCCGGCGTGGAACACCACCAGCAAACTTCCGAGGATGATGGAAGATCGACGCAGCCGGGTCGATGGGGCCGGGGTGATGGTTAGGGAGGAGAGGCTGACGAGACAGACTAAGTACTCGTACCGCACCAGGTCGCGCAGGAGCTTCAGCTCCGTGACTGGGATTTGTCTCCATTCGGAAACCCGGACGGCGGCGGCGACTGCGATGGGCACGGCTAGGAGTATGCTCTTATTGTGGGTTAGCTCTGATAGGGCGAACACGCGGCTGAGGAGGTTGCTGTTTTCTCCTGCGCTGACACGCCTGAAGGCGTCCCGTCCGCGAAGGGCGAGGATGTTTCTGAGGAGTGGCCCCGCTAGGAATACTAATATTCCTTGGATGTGGTAGCATATCATGGCCTGAGAGCAGAGGAGGCATGAGTAGGAGGGCCACGGTGAACTTTGACTAAACTTTGGGGGCGGGTGCAAAATACGTACTCCTATTCCTGTGATGTCGGGATTTCCTGAGCCGTATAGGAGAATGCAGACGTTGCGACATTGCTGAACAAGCGGATCGCTCATGGCTGCCGCGTCATTGGCAGACTGGCCTAGTCTTCGGCGGCTTCCCAGTAGTTGGTATACGCGCAAGGGTCCGGGTTCTGGCCGGTAGGATCAGCTGGGGGCAAGACCAGCTTGCTCGAGTCGGTCGACGATTCTGCGGCTAATACTGCAGCTTGAAGTCCGAGAAGTACGAATAGGACATTCAGGTGGGCAACTGGCCTCGTCATGTTGTAGGTAGATTATTGATTCCGTATGCTGTTGAAGAGACGATGCTGGGGGTGTTCGAGGGGTTTTAACGACTAGGCTAGAAGAGAGCTGAGGCTGAGCCCTGCGCAAATGGATAAATAACTAAGACGATTATTCTCTAGATTACCCGACGGTCCCGAGTGGCCTCGTGCAAGGCGTTTTTCTTTCGAACACGCTTTGATGGTTAGCGCGAAACTCACGGAACGGTTGTGCCGAGTTCAGTCGACGAGTTGATGCAGGCCAGTCGTTTGAGATGAATAGAAGGGAATCACCCCATGACAGCAGCTTTACAGGCTGGAAGATCAGACGAAACAATGAATCATGGAGTAAGCATACAAGCTGAGCTGGTGCTGTAGAGACTTGGTTCGTATCTTTTGCCTCATGACAACTCAACGTCTACATAGATTCGTTCCGGGCCAACGCCATGCCCTTTCTGTTACAGTAAATCTCAACTCTACGTCAATATCACGTTCAGATTTGGATCTTCGGGAGTGCGGATAACGAGTCTTTTGAGTTGGGGCACACGAGCTAGACCATATGTCGCGTGGGTTTAATCTGTGGTGTTCTTTTGCTGCCGACGAGGGAAGCTGGCATGTCGATGCACCGAACACGCGCTGCAGTGCCATGCTTTGAAAGATTTGCAGTCCCCACGGCGACCTCTTGACAAGACCTCCAACGTTTTCAAAGGCGCAGTATGGCGCAGTATGGCGAGCGACATTGCCCGGGGGTGCAGCTAATCCCCTCTCGACCTCGGAAGATACGTCCCATTGGGGTTCCGAGGGAAGGTCGTTCTGTAGGTCAACCCTTGGCGAGGCTCCGGGCTTGAAGTTCCCACGCCGGGCTGGGCGTGCGTCGTCGACTCTTGAACGCCAGTAGAAAGTATTCGGTCGTGGATTAAATCGGTTTCGGCTGTCCTCAGTCTCTGGCGTGCACTGCTTGCGTCCCCACCCGATGAACCTGTTGTTGTAGACGAGGACTCTGTCTGAGCTGTGACGGCTGTCTCGGCAGAGGCGTCATCTTCGGGCTGACGGCGGCCGTCCGCGCAGGGCTCTAGATGCGGAATCATTAGTATCATGAACATAACCAGCTCGTATAACAGCGGAAAGCTCGAGTTTGGGTAGATTGTCACTCACCCCACCAAATAACAATGGCATCCTGAACCAAAGGCAGCCACATCATCATGATTGAAATCTGCCCGAACCCCCACTGGTTTTCCTCGTAATCCTCTCCGCTGGATGCTTGCATGCTTGCTCTGGCGGGGCAGATGGTGTAAAAAAAAAAAGAATAGAACCACCAGGCATAAGCCCCATACTCTTGCAAAAAAAAGGCAAAATAAAACAAATATCGTGCAAACTTCGAGCTATAGAGCAAGAAATTGTCTAGATGTTCTTGGCAATGTTCTAGGAAGTTAGTTATTCCAAGTAAATTTGAAGGCTGATTTGACTCCTTTAAAAGACTGGAATATAGCATAATGGAAGAAATATACCACAGCTGATAAAACATGAAAAGACCGAAGACGCCGAACGAACAGGTATACCACATGGAAAACATACGGAAGATAGACAATAGAGCAGTAATGGGAAACCAGCTAGGGGAATACTCAAATGATAGTTCTATGCTGGGGTAGTCATGCAAAGTAGAACAAAAACGCAGTAAGGTGTTCGCTACTTCAGAACCCCTCTCGGAAGCTGTCCAACTGAATGTTCGAATCCGTACGATGAAAACAGCAGTTTGCAGGAAGACCGAGCAGAAAGCTAATGAGGCACTGAGAATTTGACACAGCGACCAATGTTTGTGTGCAACAAGAAAGAAATATAGGCTGCGGAAGCACAGGATGAACTCGTAGTGGACAAGGTTGTAGAGAATGTCGAACTCTAACAGTGGCATATCCCTCCAGCTTTAGAGCCGCACAACTGCAGAGATCATGAGAGCCAGTGCAAAAAAAAAAAAAAGCTTGTGCTGTGCACCGATTGCATCAAAGAAATCATGCTTTGGATGACTCTGCCGTTAGGTTTGTTCAAGAAGTTTTGGTCTGTCTGGGAAGATGGATGGCTGAAGAAGTGTAACAGCTGTGGCAATATCGGCCCGCTGAGCATAAAGAGAACTCCTTGAATGTAGTAGGACCACATTGCCTATACATATACCACGTTAGTCAAGCTTTGCAGCGGTTATAGAGTTAGGACCAGGCTACTTTATTACATACTCCTATACCCGTCACATCAGGGTTTCCCGAACCGTGGAGAAGCTGACAGATGTTGCGACATCGTTCAACCAGAAGAGATTTGTTGTAACCCGAAAGCTGGCCAAGATGTTCGACCATTTCCCAGTGGTTCTTGTAAGCGCAAGGATCCGGGTTTTCGCCCTTTGGGTCGGTTGGAGGTAGAGCCTGCGATGCCTTGTCTGCCGACGCAGCATGCAAGTTTGCAAAAACTAGCAAAAGAGCCAGAAAAGGAATGATACGGACGGTCATGGCGCTTGACGATACTTGGGGGTGTTGGATATTTCGGTTCGGTAAACGAGCGAGAGCAGAGGGATATTGACTTTTTGAGGGGAGGGGGGTGATGGGCTGGAGACAATGGGATGCGTTGAAGACGAGGAAAACAGGAAACAAGGTGCGGGGAAGATTGGCGACCTCATGGGGGATATTTATTAGCGAGATCCTGCCAAGAGAACTTCAGCTCGGGTGATATGTCAATCACTGCCATTGCATGGCATACTCACAACGACGAACTGGACCAATACTATGCTCTGTGGAGTTATGCAGGTGATCAGCTTTCAGATGCAGTGAGGCAGCCTGCTCTGAGATTCATTTGTAGCGAGAGTGACGACTAGTGAAAAGCAGTACCGCACATATCGAAGGCTGTCCTCGAAGGCTGTCCTCGAAGCCTGTTGTCGAAGCTGAGCAACGGTTGCATTGCTACGACTACAGTGACATGTTCGTAGCAGGTTGGCTGATTGGTGTATTGTCCTACATCGGTAGACCCCCGTCGTGGGCGCCCTTTGCCTCAGCTAGAGGATCTTCCGGCGTTAAACAACACAACAATCAACCAACCTGCCACCAATGTGATATTTTAAGTGACAATGCCCAGCTAGCAGCCGTTAATGGAACATGCTTTGCGTATTCTACGAGAAGAGCCCTCTTCATGTACACCGCCAATCATTTGATGACTCCCAAATTACATGCCTCCACCCTGGCCACCAAATCTAGCCGAACACTCCATCGTTCTTGGGCTCAAATTCGACATGGGGTCTGTTGACAGCGGAGCTTGGGTACTGGGCGGGATCGTCGGGAAGAATTCCCTCCATGATAGGCGCCGACATGCCGAGCTAAGAAAAGGAAACATTAGAATTACACCCATCAAAACATCAGGACGGCCCGAGGTGACATACCGCAAAGTACCGAAGCTTCACGGCGTGAATCATAGTCGCCGCCTTGCCATCAACCTTGAATCGCAGGACGCTCCAACCGAGGGGCGGCAGGTCGTGGATCGTCACCAGCGCAGGATCCCGGAGGTTGAGGGACGCGGTGGTGCCCTTGCCAGCCGCAATGGCCTCCTCGACACTGGCGAACGGAAACTTGGAGTTCGCCTCGAAGCCAAGCAGCCACGCGGGGTCGGCGTGCTTGTACAGTGGGATCGTGTCATTCAGCGTGTTCTCGATGATCAGGTCGACGACGCTGCCGACGGGGATGCCCTCGATGATGGGCTTGCCCAGGGATTTGTCGGAGCTCGAGGAGTTGAACTCGTGGAACAGGAGGGGCTTCAGGGAGGAGCGGAAGAGCTGCCACGGCTTCTCGTTGAGGAAGTACTCGGGGACGTGCTGCTCCGTGAGCGAGGGTTGGGAGCCGGCCGCCAGGCGGAAGGTGAAGTCTGCGGAAGCAGGGTGGGACTTCTTGGCCTGCGCTGGAGGGAACACGGGATAGGGGGCTAAGGTGAAGGGGGTGACTGTCTTGCAGCCCTTTCTCGTGGAGCTGTCTGGGAGCACGCAGATGTCTTCTGCGGACTCTGGTTGAGGGAGCTCCATGGGAGCTCCATAGATAGGCCGACGGCTTGCCTGATATTGTCACACTTGTCAGTCTCCGGGCTTAACATGGGGTTTCCACATCAACAGCTGTTCTTACCGGGTATCGGAGAATGCTGTAACCTTGCAGGTTCTGGAGCTGACTGGTCGAGGACATGCGCAAAGCATAGTCGCCGGGCTTGGCATCCAGCTTGACGAGGACAGTAACTCTACCAGCGCTAGGAACGTAGACAACCTGAGAAGGAGCATTAGCAGTGCGACGTTATCCTGATCTTCATATCTCTTACGTCTGTCTCTTCGGGGGTGGTGAAGCCGCCGTTGTTCGCGACCACAATCATCTTGTGGTTGTCGATGGACGCCATGATAGAATGCTCGAAGCCGATGTTGATCAGGTTCAACATGATGTAGGGGCGACCCTCGGTTTCAATAATCTATCGCAACTGTCAGCGTTTCCTGGTCCATGACTGTTTAATACTAAGGTAGTGCTCACCTCGTAGTCGGCCTTGCTTGGCTTGCAAGACTCCTGGGGTAGCCCGGCAGGTTGGATGCAGCCGGTCTCATCCAGGTTCTGGCCATTGAGCGTCTCAAATCCGGGCTGGCGACAATGGACTCGGCCCTTGCCTGTTGAATAACATGCGGTCAGCAGAAGATCATATCCGGCGACGGATGCACTCACCATTGACAATCAAAGAATCGTAGCAGTAAAATTCGGAGCCTTCGGCCTTCATACGCAGCATCTTCCAGCCGGTATCTCTGTGTTGGTGGTTCTTGATGGCCAGGTGACGGACTTCCTTCTCCGCCTCCATGATCTTCTTCAGCTCGACCTCATCGTTCGTGATCATGCGATACGGCCGAGGTCGCGACGGGCTGGGTGCGACATACACCATCCCGTAGAGGCCCTGGGCGATTAGAGTCAGCAAGGTACGTGAGGAAAGTGAGCCATGGGTGTAGTACATCAGCTGAGGCCGCCGTAGTGTGCTCGGCGTACCAGTTCAGACCCCATGAGCCTTCGGTGTCGATGACGCTGGTGAAGTTGCCTCGGGGCAGGATGGGAAACTGGTTGGGCCTGTTAGCTGTGCCAGGCGAGAGGTGATGGATGACCATGGGGCAACGAACCTGCGAAATGCCGGCCGTTCCGTCATTCCAGCTGCCAGTTCTGGGAGCGAAGTTAGAAACTTGGAAGAATCGAGGCATCATGTCGCTCTATTACCTCTTGTGTCCGATTCCCGACCTATTTCTTTGTCGTTAGAACGTCCTGGTCTTAGATCGAAGAAGTGTTGGACAGAAACCCACCAGTGAAAGGACGACTGCGCGTAAATGTCGCTCTTGACCGTGAGCTCGACCAGGTCACCCTCCTCGGCGTACAGCGTAGGGCAGGGCGACTGGCCGTTGCAGACAAACATGACTCTCCAGCGACCGCCATCTACACACCATGTTAGCTGACGGACCACAAGACTGAAAGAATCAAATTGACGAACCTGGATTCATCCATCGGACTCCTGTCTGGAGGTTGTACTGGCGGATGAGCCTGTCGGACTTGTTTGGAGAGTGGCGACCCCAGCTGCCGAGGATCTCTCTGAGCGGCCTTTCGCCGATGCCCTGCCAGAATCCGGCGACAGCAAAGAGGAACAGCGCTGCCAGGCCGGAGAGCCAGGCCACGCGAGACTTGCGTGCTTCTGGCCTCTTCTGAAGCAGGCTGAGTTGTGTCGACTCTCGTAGGTCTTGATTCTTGGACCCCATGTTTGCTGAACTGTCGCAGAAACCACTGAGAGCTGTCCGGTAGAGGGAAAGGCTGTCGCCCCGGGAGCTGGGGGGAATAAGTAAAGATACACGACACCGCGCCTCCCTGTGGAGGGGCACATCCTGGAGCGCCCTCTCGCCGCCGGGCCTCACGACGAATTGTAGCCACCCTTGTTCTTGTTTACTAGTCAATCCATTACAGCCGCTAGCTGAGTGGTTTTGCCCAAGACGTCGAGCCTGCGACGGCGTAAGTTTTCCGGCGGTATCACAATCAAGGAGCAATATCCTGTTTCGTTATTGGGACCCGCTGGTCACGATTCATTCAGCGGCGGAGTATGAATGGCCACTGACCACAACGAAACCAACCGGAGCTTGCGGTTATTGGCTTTCCACTGCCACGCAGGGTGGGTGAGACGGGCTCAGGGTCCCTGTAAAACCCACCGACCGGTATTAGAGAGGTGTTAATAGTAAGGCGGTCATCTGTTCTGCAGCTCTCAGCCCTCTATTCTCCGTTTATCTAAGCCCTTTTCGGCATAATCAATGCATGTGTCATATTCTTGGTCTGATCTACGCTGCGTACGAGGCGTTGTGTTACGCTACAATCAAGTGGACGTTCTGATGTATGCGACAAACAGGGTCCTAGTTGGCTGTATTGCTGAGTCTGCCGAGCCCGCCGAGCCCGCCGAGTATGCCGAGTCTGTTGATTGTGCTGAGCCTACAGATTCTGGAACCTCCTGACTCTGATGATCTCGCTGATTGTGCTGATCCTGCCGACCTTATCGACTCTGCCATGATCACTAATAGGTTTATGCTGTGTCCAGAGACAAAACCAGGATACACCGATAGATGCTTGCCCGAATAGGCTTAAGCTGATGCTGCACAGAGGGCTACGAGCGAATGGGCCGTAAAGAAAAGTTTATTGAGCGATGGAAGATGCGACAGCCAGCTTGTACGGTTGTACCCTGTCCTGGGTTAGGGAAAGCGGGTTAATACCCCTGACTCGGTAAACTCTAACGGTTGCATCGGACGGCGGCAGGGATATCCGTAGGTCGGTACGAGAGCCCTTGTGAAGGCATAGTGATAAACCCGTCCTCTGGGCTTCAGGCCGAACGGGAACATAGGGTCCAAGAGCTCCCCGTCTGTTCCTCTCCTGTTCCCCTCCAGACACGAGACGGTCCATCATGGCAGCCTTCGCTCGATGTGCAACTCTTCTCCTCCTCGCCGGCGCGAGTTTGGCGGCGCAGACGAGGAGATATAACTTCACAATCACCAACCAGTGGAGTACAGGGGATGGTCACGGCCGGCCCATCTTCGCCATCAACAATGAGAGCCCCGGGCCGCTCATTGTGGCCGATGAGGGCGACGAGATCGAGGTATTTCTCGATAACCAGCTGGCCTTCGAGACAACGATGCACTGGTGAGTCCTCCAGAACCGTCCTGTAAGTGGAGGACCTCGCTGACCTCGATCTAGGCATGGGATTTACCAAGTCGACAAGCCCTGGAACGACGGCGTTCCCGGCGTGACGCAGTACTCCATCCAACCTCGCGACACCTACACATACCGCTTCACCGTCCAGCAGCAATATGGAAGCTACTTCTACCATGGCCACTTTGGACCGGCCTTTGCGGATGGCATGCGCGGGCCCATCTGGATTGCTCCCGCGGAGTGGAGGCCGAGGCCGTACGAACTGATCTCGTCCTCTCCCGCTGACATCAAAGGCATGAAGCAGGCCGAGAAGAACCCGCACCACGTCGTCATCAGCGACTGGAACGCCGAACCGATGGACATCCTGCTCATCATGTACCGCGACACGGGCGTAGTGCCTTGGTGCAGCAACTCGATCGTCCTGAACGGCAAGGGCCGGACGCTCTGTCATTCCAAGGAGCTGATCGAGTCTGTCGGCGGCCCGGGCAGAGATGCCCTGGGCTGCATCCCTCAGAACGGCCGGGAGGAGTACACGAACCTGCAGACCTGCCAGGAGACTTTCGCCGATCTCGAGGTGTTTGAGGCCAAGAGCGGCGAGGAATGGATGTGGATCAACTTCATCCATTCGGGCGCACACCACGAGCTCCAGATCAGCGTCGACGAGCACGAATTCTACGTTGTCGCCGCCGATGGAGAGTTTGTGCACCCGCAAAAAGTCCACGCAGCCAATTGCAACCTAGGTGAGCGTATCAGGTATGCATAGATTACGCTGCACCCCATTACATCGATGCGATGAAGGCTAACGATCTCCCAGTATTCTCATCCGGTTGGATCAGAAGCCGGGCGACTACGCCATCCGTGTTACTTCCCTTCGCCGGGAACAGATCATCCAGGGCTTTGGCATCCTTCGCTACCCCGGCCAAAAGGCCGAGGACCAGCAGAAGATTCCCAATACGAAGCCCTGGGTGCACCTCAATGGCACGTTGATCTCGCCGTCCTCTGTGGCGATGGATGAGACCAAGCTTGCTCCCTACCCTGCCCGTCCGCCGCCGGCCAAGGCCGATAGCACTGTACGGTTCTTCGTCAACATGACGGGCCCTAGCAGCTGGGCGTTGAACATCGGGCCTCACCAGGCGTTCCGACAGCAGCTGCCGCCCCTGCTCTGGGACGAAGAGTCCCGCGGCGCCACGACGTACGGAGACGACGTCCACGGCGGCACGCTGCTCAACGGCACCGTCGTGGACATCATCTTTGAGAACGGCGCCAACGTCACCTCGCAGCACCCCTTCCACAAGCACAACAACAAGGCTTTCATCATTGGCACCGGCTCCGGCGGCTTCCCCTGGCCCACGGTTGAGGACGCGATTCGCGAGGGCGGCATGGCCAAGCACTTCAACTTTGTCGACCCCCCCAACCGCGACGGCTGTAGGCTGGGCAATAGCACCGGCGACTGGACGGTCATCCGATACGAAATCTCGTTCCCTGCGGCAAGCATGCTCCACTGCCACATGATCCACCATTTTGCAGTAAGTCTCACTGTCTCATGTCTTCTGAAATGTCTCGCGAGCACTGCTGACTTGAGAACAGGCCGGACAGCAGGTTGTCCTCTTGGAAGGAGTCGAGTCCATGGCCAAGATCCCCGCCGAGATGAAGGACCGGGTGCACTCCGACTTCAGGGTGCCACTGCGGTATGGGCCGTTGGATTAAGGGCAGCACAGAGTTAAGCCAAGCTCTTGTCAACTGAACAAAACAACAGACCACTTTCAAGCGTCTCGGGTTTTTGAGTCATGAGGGAGGTCCTCAACCGCGTAGCCCTATGGGGAGGACAAACTATCCCACCGATCCGCCGGGCACGCACACTTTACACACGGGCCAAACCGGTTGGGGGCGTGATTTCCGAGTCTCATAGTCCGGCATCGTCGCGTACGCGGACTTTTAAGGTTCGAGCTGATGCAATGCGTGTAACTTGGCCGCCCGCTCCAGGGGCCTAGCTTGTAGATTACGAATGTGAGATGTGACGAATCAGTCCATTCTGTAACGACGAGGGGTCTCATTAACGATCTTACGAGGCGTACGGGTAAAAGAGCGTGTGTGTTGATTACATCCCTGG
>WIGO01000180.1:0-54515 GCA_014235945.1 Colletotrichum plurivorum
CTTCTTTTCTTACCTCCCCATACTTCCCACGTCTTACAACCGCTCGATTTATCAGTCTTTTCTTCACTCAAGCAACACTACCGTAAACACGTTGGAACTCTCACCCAATTAACCGACTCCAGTCCAATTGGCAAGCAGAATATCTTGCGATTCTATCGACAAGCACGGGAAGCTTCATTATCGATAAGAAATATCAAGAGTGGTTGGAAGGCAGCAGGTCTATGGCCGAGATCAATGGCCAAACCACTCATGAGTCGACTTCTGCTAGAAAACAGTAACAAAGCTACCAATCCGGAAACTCCTGCAGATGGGAAGCAGGCCAGTAATCCCACTATCGACCTGGATATCGATACATCCCAGATTATCTGGTCAACGCCCCGGAAATCAGTGGAGTTGAAGGACCAAGTTGCAGTCTATTCTAGCCTGCAAGATGTGGATAAGCCCACTTCTAGGCTACTGTTCAAAAAGATCACCAAGGCATTTGACGAAAAGGTTAGCCAATTGGCAACCGCGGCAATTCGAATTGAAGGACTGGAAGCAAGGTTGGAGGCAGCAAAGCCACGCAAGAGACGGAAGGTCAAGATGAGCCCCAACAGCAAGTTTGCTGATATTGAGGCGATTCATAAAGCCCAATTAGAATCTGGTGATATTGAAGCAGTCGAAGTAGAGTCCGACGCTTCTAGTGAGCCCGAAATTATTCAGGAATGTATTGTCTGTAAATAATGGTGGATTTTCTAAGGTTGGGGTGGTGATGGGGTTGATGGTGGCCAAAGGGGGGTGCACGGACTTATTTGGCAATCAAAACGGTCTAGATGTTGCTCAGACAGCCCCGACACAACATTTAGATCGGCCTGTAGACGGTCAGAGTTACTCATTCCTGCAGTTCTGGACGTTGGCGGCCTATTATCGTGCTCGAGTTGAGAATGCGTTCGCTGGAATCTGCACGATATACGGCAATGACGGCAGTAGCTGCGGTATTATCAGAGTAGATGGCCTAGAGTCGGATACTGTTTCCAGTCGCGACGATCCATGGGAGTTCATCCTGTTGTCGGAGCATGGTGATAAAGGTCAAGACCAGGGTCTCGACGCGGTTTATACCATCATGCTTCTGGAAAAGCACAATGGATTTGCGGAGCGGCGAGGGCTGGGATATTGTTCCTTGTCAAGGATCCCACTCAGCTACCCCCCTGGACCTGTTTGGAAAGTGTTGGAACAATGCATCCAACCGGAGGCCTCGGAAGCCGGCGAATCTTGTTCCGCGACCCGCTCTTTGGGCCAATAGGGTCGCGTGGATTCGTCGGTGTTGGCGGCCGGCCAACACCTTCAAATCGGCTCTTACAGCCACTACTTTCGTTAATACATCATCATCGCACCCACAACCACACAGGCAATAGGATCTTCGTGATTACTACGTTGCCACGTGGCAGGGTGCAGGCGACCAATAAACCAACAGAAAGAGATCATTTTGGGCTAGGATAACGCCGACATCGAGAGGTCAGTACTGCTATAATCGGATCCAAATAGAGTCTCCAATGTCCGTTAAGTCGCATGAGTGACGGGATTCGGCTTTCGGGTTTGGTTTAAGCTGTTGCCATAGCCTTGTTTCTCGGAAGGAAGAAACCTAAAACGAAAGCACTCAAGAACGTCCTCGGGAAAACGGTGAATAACTCGACTGAATGCGAAAGATCAATAGTTGTCATTCGATTCTACAACGTAGCCGCACGAAACGAATATCTCTTGGTTGAGTTCCTACCCCGTCAATGGCTGGAAACGAGCTGAGTCATCCTCCGATCCAATCACTCGGAACTGGCACCTTCCTTTTAATCGGACTTTCCGTCCTTCGAGAGAACACAGTCTCCGCCGGCACGGCCACTTACCCGACGACTGGGGCTTATACTGATAGGGTCTCATATTTCTGTGCCAAGTCCAAAAGCTTCTTCAAGTGTGTTCCTAGGTATGGCCCTGACTTACCCGCGATTCATATACTGCCCCGGTTCATACTTAGGTAATTCGTCCCGTTTCAATTTCCGAACGTTAAACGACATCCCGGCAGACTCTCCGTAAACAACAATCCGGAGCCGTGGAACAAATAGCGTTTATGCACCAGTAGACTGATCTACTCGCAAGTCAACTCAAGCCGAACACCTGGAAAGCCATAAACATGTAAGCAGGTTGTAAGCCGATCCTAGATGGCTAGAAATCCGCGGAGTGGCTAGAGACTAAACTTTTCAGCAGCATGACTCTCTAGGACGACGGAATAAAGCGAGGTATTGGAGGATAGCCATGCTTCAAATCAGGCATCTTTCAATTAGTCGTATGTTCTATCATGCGCCTGTGATGCATTTTGTAAATCCCCTACCCGTTCAACCGCTCACGCTGGAATTTTGAAACCTGAATGACGGAGAGTCTGGAAAACACCGGTAGGGTCGTACTTGGCTGACGCTGCCTTCAGCTTATCAATCGCGGTATCTCCAAAGGTAGAGATGGCATCCTGCGTCTTATGAGCGTAGTTGAGATACCTCCAGTCCCACGCCAAGCCTAGTGATCTCGCGTAGTTGTCGACATCCTCGACGTAAGCCTTGATAAAGGAGAACGCAATAGCCTCTTCCCCAGCGCCGTTGATTGCAAGAGCTACGAGATTCATGATGCCGTTGCCGTTTTTGATGTAGTGATCCAAGCCCATAATGTTGCCTCCGTTTTTGATACCCTTCTCGACGATAGACTTGGTGATCGGCTGAAACGTGCAGAGGGTGTTGAAACCGGAGTCGACGCCCACGGCGGACTCAAGGTCCTCGTTCAGGGTATAGAACTTATCGACGGCGTAGTTCATGACACGGGCGTCGTTAGCGAAGGACAAGGTAAACCAGATATTGCGGAGGCCGGCGGGCTGGCCGGCGCCGAGCTCGTTGGTAACGGTGGACATGAGGTCGACCTTAGTTGTGTCCTGAGTGATCTCGCCGACGCCGTAGTAGCCGTCGAAGGCGGGCGGCGCCACCTCAGCGAGGGTATTCTCAATGGCGGCGTTGAGGATCATGCCGCTGATCGCGGGGATGTAGGCCCAGTATACAATAGAGGAGCTGTTCTCATCCTCGTGGGCGTTTTCGGTGAAGTCGACCAAGGCATCGATGACTTTCGGGCCGGCTGTCAGGTTGTAGATGAGGTTGCCGCCCCAGATGACGGGGTTCTTCGGGTCCGGGAATTCAATTGCGTGCATGTCGAACCGCGTCACCAGGCCGAGGTTGGCGCCGCTACCTTTTAAGCCTTGAAAAAGGTCGGGGTACGAGGTTCCGTTGGCGTTGACGATGGAGCCATCGGCGAGTACCACTTCGAAGTTAGCGACTTGGTCGCAGGCCATGCCATGAGACCCAGAATGGAAGGAGTTCCCGCCGCCTGTGATGAAGCCCCCCACACCGACAGTGCCGGCACGGCCGCCGGTGACAACAACCCCGTGGGGGGCAAGGGTATCATAGACGGCCTGCCAGGGACCGCCAGGTTGAACAGACGCCAGCCTCGTGTTTGGATCGTAGGCTGTGCCGTTCATGTTACCTAGCTCGAATTAGTAGAGTACTTCATCAAGACTTGCCGAACCGATAATGTCTGGCGGCTTACCAAAGTCAATGGTGACTCCATCCTCGACGCTGTTGGACCCGGCAAACGATCCATGGCCGCCACCACGAACACCGAACGGGCACTCATTCTTGGCAAGAGTTCTAATGGTCACGGAGACATCCTCCGCGGAAGACGGCTGTACGACACACCACGGATCCAGCGCGGCACTGGCGGACCAGTACGAGCCCATATGCTCCGTGTAGCCGGCCGAGTCAGGCAAGTACACTTTGCCCCCGAGTCCAGATGCCCGGGTCAATTTCGAGCACTGACTCAATAAGATTAGTCAGTGGTCTAGTCATCGGAAGGCCTAGTTGGACTGAGCTGCATACTAGGAATGGTTTAGATTTTGGGAGGGGGTAGAGGAAAAGTACGACTCACGCATGCCGTTGCTATACTCTCGGCAGTAGTGAGTGTGGCGTCGGCATCGGCGATAGCTACAGCGCCGAGCGCTAGGTTCACGACACTCGGCTTCATACTTTCACGCTTCAGATAAAGTCACAGAAATGGCTAGCCGGGAGTCTTCTGTGCTAGAACTAGTCGGAAAAGGGTGTGTAAAAAGATCGAATCGACTGGGTCACATCGAGGAAACTGAACGCACAGCCAAAGTCTGCGTCTTCAGTTGTTCTAGACTCATCTTATATTCATTCGGCCGGCGGTCCTGTGATCGGCCGTACTACGTTAGCGAAATCGATGGATCTTGGCACGACATAATATCGAGCAATCAGACAGGCCATCATCAGTAAGCAACAGCATGGGCATAGAAAACCCCTCATCGCTCTTAGAGCCCAAGCTCTGTCGTAATTGGTTCAAAGTAATGTGCTTAGATGGCGGCATTACCATCATGAGCTCTGCCTCCAGCAGACCCGGTTCAGGGGCAAGAAACGACTATCCTGCCCGTGGTGCAACACGGGGCGGCCCTGAACCGGTCGGGAATGAAGTGGGACTCGGCACCGATGACCTTCAACAGGGAGAACGGGTAATAATCACCCGTACCAGCTAGTAGCAAGAAATTGGCCAGGATAGCAGAATGACAGGTTATCACATTAAGATCACTACTGAAGGGGGAGACGATCGCAGGAACTTTCAACTTGCATAGAGAGATGGGTGTAACTGACGGCAGTTTGGTGTTGGGCACGGTCTATCCGTGACATGGTGTCTCTGGTCTCTCACTCTTTCTCTTCGGGTTCTTCCGTTCTTCGTCCCCTCTCTCGTTCTCTTCCGGTATGTGTTTGTGACTTTAAGCTTTTCCTCACAAACCGTCTGAAGAGCGAAATACTGCAGCCGACGCACACTTATGGTGGACAACACGAGGAACCCCAGGCAGTCTGGGACCCACACGACGCAGCTCACACGTTTTCTTCGGACATCCGTGCCGCCCCGGATCATCCGTGAGGGGTCGTGAGAAGGGTTGAGGAAAGCCTCAAGTTTCTAGGTTGAGTTTGGCCGATTTACCGATCGACATCGTAAAAGCCAAGTTTTCTTCGGCCAAACAGACAGTTCGTGCATTATTTCCTCGCCGCGAAGTATAAGGAAGTTGTGGATCGGTAGATCAATCTTCATCTCATTCCACTTTGCCCTCGAGCGCGATGACTGACGGAGGGATTGACTGCTGGAACAGGGATGTTTTACGGTCGCTAGTCAGGCTGAAATCGTTTTCCTCCTGTTCTCACGCGTCCTGTTTATGCAGTCCCTACCTAGGCTAGTAGCTCGGCAGCCTACTGTCAAACAGAACACAGTCTGAGTTGACGGGGGGCAGCAAAACGCGTATTGGGGGTTCACCAAAGCACATGTGCAAGTGGCCAGGATCACGAGAATTTAAAACCCATTTTGGTTTAGGAGCAGCGCCGGAGAAGTCCTGGATAGATTTGATGGAACGTGGACTCCCATGCGCGGGGCTGCGACTGAGTTTCTGTCACCAACTCTTTACATAAGTCCGAAGATCCCATCCCTCATGACGGCCTCGTGGGGATTGCGTCCCAACTATCCCCAAGCGCGTCTTTCGTCGTGCTAAGTCTCATGGGTTTTGACATGGGATATAGGTCGTCCTGACCTAACAGCCATCAATATCATCGCGGCCTCAAGGGACCGCATGTCCGAACGGCTTTGCTCGCCAAGATGCCCATCGTCAACGGCGTCCTCACCGTTCTCCCAGCACCCGAGGGCTATGTCGTCAGATTCGACAACCCACAGCGCCGAGCCGTCCCTGAGGCATTTTACGTGTCCGGGTTTGGGACCTTTCTGAGCCTCTTGCTTATGGGTCAGCGATTGTACACAAAAGCATTTCTTATCGGACGTTTGCAGCTGGACGATGGTAAGTAAAAGCACGAAATACCGCATATCCCTGCGACTACCGGCTATGCTGACATGAGGACATCAAGTGTTTCTTCTCTTGGCCTGGGTTAGTATCCTTTCATTCTACCACCTCGTGATATCCTGCTTTGTTTGCCAAACTTGCGTCTGATCGGCAGTTAGCTTTCGCATTGTGCTAACTCAAGTTCAGGTTACTTCGATAGTAACGATTGTGATAACCACGCGTGAGAATCTTTGCTATTACAGTCTCTCAGAATATCGTACTAACAACGGCGTGTTAAAGACATGTTTGCAATTGGGGCAGGGGGTGAGTGGACGGCTTCAATTGACGCGAATCCGTTGGTCGTCGCCACTAACAGTGTGTCAGGCATACACGGATGGGAACTTCCTCTGGAAAAGTTCAACAAGTTCATGCTCGTGGGTGGTCCAGATAAGATCTGTAGCGAAGCTGCCGCTAATCAAGCTCATGTAGGCTATTTATACAGCAGCACCAATTTACACAGCCAGCGCCAGCTTCGCCAAGGTCTCTCTCCTGATTTTCTACAGGCGACTTTCGCCGCAGAGATGGTTCAAGTGGGCAATCCGAGTGACGGTAGTCATCATCACACTTTACAGTACTGGTATCTTCTTCGCCCTGATCTTCGCTTGCGACCCCATCGCAATGAGCTGGGACGTGAGGGTTACAGAGGGAACTTGCATCAACCGCCCCGCGTTATACATTGCGACCGCTGTTGCGAACATCATCTCCGATCTCATCCTATTCTGCCTACCAATACCTATCGTGGTCAGGTTGCAAGTCCCTCGGAGGCAGAAGATCGGCCTGTTCTTCATCTTCGCAGTTGGATCTCTGTAAGGCTCCCATCCACGGATTGTCTGAAGCAAATCTCCCAGAGGAGGCGCAAGGATTAATAGTTGTAAAAACTCGCAGCACCGTGATCACTTCCCTCGTCCGCGTGGCGCTACTCCCAGCCCTGTTGACGACCACGGACCCGAGTTGGGTAATATCCTACGCCAGCCTTTGGATGTAAGCTGCATTGAGCCCCACACGAGACGAAACACACTGACAGGACTTTCCGCTCGTTCTCAGTATCGTCGAAGCCAACCTCCTTGTCATCTGCGCAGCACTTCCCACACTCCGAAGATTCCTCCTACATGTCGCACCCAGACTCATCGGCGCAAGTCCACGTGCACCCCGAGACGTGGCGAAGAAAAGCGGCGGCAGCAGCAAGGCAAGTCGAAGAACTGTTGGGACCTTGAGTGGTACACAGAATCGAAACGATTATATGCAGTTCGACTCGGACAGCGTCGCATTTGCCGAGACGTTTGTGATGGCAAGAATAGGGGAGTCCAGTAACACCGTCATAGAAACGGCCAACAACCAGGAAGTGGCCCGCAGTGACCCCGAGTTGGGCAAAGCCATCATCAGCGGCAATATGATTGTGCAGACCAAAACCGTCACCGTAGAATACAGCTCGAATGTCTAAGCGTTGGCGGGTGTGATACCCTATTCAAGAAAATGTACCCGTGGCCCCTTCATTGCCGTAATTTACAAGACACTATGGCTTTCCCACCACTCTATGAGATTCGGTAAGGGTCTGGCCTACAGATAGTTCCAAGGCTGTCTCAATGACAGGTTAATGCACACAGAGACCGGCGCGGGGCCGTTGCTTGCCCGTCGAGCCAGGCTCCGTAGAAAGTTTCTAAGCGATTTCATCTGATCTACGGAGCTTTGAAGCAAACCTTTCTGTATCCGGCGATGTAGTTACGGGCTGGCCTTGCAAGGCGGGGGTCGCTCGCATTCGGATTGCAAGCCAGGTTTACGAGAACTCGCTGTTATGGTCGCTCTGAAGTTTCATGCATTCGCTGCCCGAGCAGAAGGGTATGCGAGCCGATTAAAGTAATCCAGTCGTTTTGAGTCCATACAGCGATTAAATGGTCTTTCTTGTGGCCAAAAAATGCAATTCCTCACAACTATGCAAACGAAGCAACTCAGATCTCAGGAAATTATTATAGCGAAGTGATCTTGTTAATATTCGGGCCATAGACGATAGACAACCGACAGTGTCTCTAACATTTCAAATTTTCCGTCGTGGTTTGCAGTCTACTCTCGACGAAAAAGGCCCGGTTCCGCGCATCATGTTCAATCCAATTCCGAGCTGAGTCAAGCCACTGATAAACCACTCAGCTCAATTTCTCGACCTTATTCATCAAATATGTAGGCTATCTCTTCAATCGTGTGCCCCTTGGTTTCGGGAAACAGAAAGTAGGTGAAGACAACTTCAAAAACCAAGATTCCAACATACACCAGGTAGTACCGCCACCCCATAGTCTGCAGTGCAACGGGGTTGGCATACTGGCCGGCCGCACCAAACGCGTACATGAGCAAGTAATGCAATGCCATAGCCTTTGCTCGAAGATGGTATGGGCAGATTTCCGCCGTGTACAGGGGAGTCAGCGGGGTGAACCCGATGTCGGAACCGAACTGGAACAGGAAAACCATGGCCACGAGAGCCTTGCCGGACGCCGACCGGGCCTCTTGGGTAAACTGCTCGGTGGCCACGGTGAAGCCAACCATGGCCAGTAGCATGATGACGCCCGAGGACAGAAATAAGACTCGACGCCCGAGCCTGTCCACGAGGCTAGCACCCAGAAGCGCAATAAGTAGATTGAAAATCTGCAAGCCGCCGTTGATTCCAGTCTGCTGTGCTGGCTCTGTTATCCCCACTTGCTTGAGGGCAAGAGAGAAGTAGAATGTTATGATGCCGTTTCCGCTCCACGACCCGAAGATCGTGCAGAACACCACAAGCAACAGGCGCCGGCGGTTCCCGGGCCCTCGGAGCCACGACATCCAGCTTGCGGACTCGCTTTGGTGGTCCAACTCGATGGCCTGACATATTTCGGCGTACTGGACGGTGACCAGCTCGTTGTCTGGTTGACTGTTGGCGTGGTACTTGATCAGGATGTCTTTCGCCTCGTTGTGACGGTTGTGTGAGATCAGCCATCGTGGGGACTCTGGTACGACTAAGATGAAGGGAAGCTGTATCACTGGCGGGAATAGTTGAAGCAAGGTTGGGATTCGCCAACTCCACTGACCACGGATATGCAGACTGCCAAAGGAGACCCATGCTGCGACTGTAAGAACGACAGTAAGTATATCCTAACAACTAAAAGTCGCAGAGTTGTAACTTACTGACAGATCCGACGAAGAACAGAGACGCATATCCACCGACTAGAAAGCTTCTCTGCCGCGGGTGTGCAAGCTCTGTGAGCAGGACAGGGCAGCTAGCAATCACAAACATTGAGCCTATTCCGAGCTACTGCCTGATTAGAAGGAGTCTGATACAACGAGAACTTAGGATGACTTACAATGAAGCGAGTGAGAACGTATAAACGGGCGTCAAAACAAAAGATTTGACCGATCACTGAGGAAAGTCAGTGTCCTGCCCTGCATGGCGGTTCGACATTTGGACTGCTCGCTCACCAGCAGCAATCATGATGACGTCCCCCAACATGATCATAACTCTTCTACCACAGGTGTCTGCAATCCAGCTCGACAGCGGGAAAGCAATCATCGCTCCAAATGAGTAGCCGGCACCCATGAGCCCGATGAGACTGCCATCCTTGGGGCTGACTCCGAGATCTAGATGATTAGCATCAGAATGATTTCACTCCAGGCTCTCCGTGAAGCAGAATGGCTTACGTACCTTGGTACCAGTGAGGCATGGTAAGCAACGACCCAATCAAAGTTCCATCGTAACCTATCATCAGAGGGCTGATGAAGACGGCGAGCAGCCTGAGGTTCAGACTTCGTAAACCGGCATCTTGCCACCACCACACGCCCGGGGTGTTGAACAGCCTTCCGTCCGCCAAGGTGTGCGGAGAGTCTGAGCTTTTGTCCTCGTGGCACTCGTTGAATGCATCCCGCAAACCCGGTGCCATCCGAGATTCCGTGAAAGTAGCTGATGCCATGGCGTTGTGGATTTGGACCTGCGAGAGCTGCAACAGCTAGGCGAAGAGTAATCAACAAACGAGCCGCTATCTTCGGCGCGGAACTAGAGCCCACTAATCAACGCGCAAGCGGCGACGTCAACCTTTTTTATTCATCTCAGCAGATCGCGATCTCTCGCACCGGATCTGAATGAGGAAAGGGTCCAGAAGGCCGGTTTTGCCTGTTTTGATCGTCTCATAATTCGGTTTCTAACCTTCGCGTCTGATTTGGTCAATGTAGCACCCTGGAATGACTCGGGGGACGCGTGCGTAGAATACGTGCCAGTGGCCCATCACGCCGACAACTGAGTTTATACTAGTCATGAAGAAGATGCTACACTACAGAGAGGGACGGAAAGGAAACTCAAGTAGGAACAGTACGGGTCGTCATTCCATCCGTGTGAGTGAATTATTCGTTCCCCTCCCCCACTTAACGTGGGCTCTCTGGCAGGCAAGATGCAGCTCCAGCTCAAGAAGCTAGGTATCAACACGAATGTCTAACGTTATGCGAACACGTGCTTGGTACTCACGATCGACGATCCTCAGTTTTCCAGGAAGAAGATATTCATTCAAACGTCCTTTCCTTCTTCTTACAGTCGCTTCTAACATCCGCGGTCAGAGACTGAACCAAAGACCTATGTGCTCAGAGTAGACCGTATCAACTTTACCACTGCCGAGGTCAAGTATCTTCTCCTCTCTTCTCTGGGTGTCTCCGCAAATTTGGATTGTTCCGATATCAGGCCCGCAACGGAAGCTTAGTGCTCGCAGCAACGCCAGTCAAATCGGCGAATATGAATGAGATGTCGTACGATGTTTTGAATGCTTCGTCAACATTTCGATTGAGGCCGACGATGGCTGGACCATGGCCATGATTGAGTCATGGTATGACAGGGCTCAGCCTGCCATAGAGTAAGGCGGTTACGTCTTCCGGATGCTGCAATAGTCTAAAAATGCCGCTCCATACAGATCTGCCCGCAGCGACATACCCGAGCAACGCCATTCGCCGAGAAGAACCATTTGAATCTCGTGTCTTAGATTACCATCGATCTGAGCCGCCTTGTATTGACACCTCGGGAACCTATGGAAGCACCTTCACTTTCGGCAATAGAATCACTCCTGACTTGGTAGATGAGTCCGACCAGGAAGGTAAGCACCAGAAATTAAGCCTCTTGCCGGCGTCGTACAGTTCAGCTACGTCAGAACCTAAATCCGCCGTAAAACTGGGAGCTAATGTACAACCGGCTAAATAGCTGGTATTGAACCATGCGGCTGGGAAGCTTGAGCTAATCTCTTACCGCGCTTGTGAAGCTTATATGATGATAGCCGTTGACAGTTCGGGGTTAAAGTCCGTTCTTAACTGCACATAGAGGGGCTATATACAACGCGACATTTATCGCCTATTATCGAACACCACAATATCTAAGCCTACTCGGACCTATGAACAACAGATCCGTAGCGGATTCACGATGATCTTCAACATGCACCACGCATTCAGGAAGACGGCAGAAGTGAGATACGTCCCAGTAGACAAGCAATACAGCGAAGATGAAGAGACGGAAATTCCCATCCAGCGACCCGGGCATTACAACGCCGCGAAGAAGTTTCTCAAGATCTTCGTCGTTAGTCACATCTTTCTTCTCGCTGTCGGATCGGCATCGTGGTACATGTGGAGGCACAGGCCGCTAAACAAGTCGCTAAAGGAGACATCATTCTACTGTCAGTCACATGCTTTGTAAACGCCGGATCGCGGGACTGACCATCTTCTCTCCGCAGCACCATTACTAGACAAGATCCAGATTCCTTATCACCTGCGCTTTAACGAGCCGCAAACACTCGCTGGCAGCGATTGGGACATGACCTGGGGCTCCGCGCCAAACCCGGAGATTGACGAGATGTGGGAGGGCATCACGAACGAGGCGACGATCCCGCTCACCGAGGCAGAGGTACTCGGGCTGAAGAAAGACCCGTCAGTGGCCGTGACGTTACCCGAGGAGTACCACCGCGACGGCGAGAAGACGTATTTGGGCCACGCCCTCGTTTTCCATAGGCTGCACTGCCTGGACTACATCCGCAAAGCGCTGTACAAAGACTACTACTACCCCAACGGCACCGGAACCGTTCCCATGCACAGCTACCACATCGCGCACTGCCTGGCGATGATACTGGATCACGTTACTTGCGCTGGAGACCCGGGAGTTTACGGTAAGTCTTAGTTTCAGAACCACTGCCGTGACCCTGACCTAGCTGATCACGGTGCTGAAGTCTATCAATGGTACGAACACACGGAGATCCCTCTTCCCGATGCGAATACGTGGGGCAAGTGCTGGGATTTCGGTGCTTTCCGGAAGGAATTCGACCAGGTTGCTCTCAAGAACTTTACCCCTTTCCAGCTGCGGAAGCCGCCCGGAGCCAAGTCCGTCACGGAGCACAACAACCTGCAAGAGATCATATACCAAACACAGGGCGATCACTCGAAGGGCCACTGAAAGATGAATCTAGAGCGAAAGAAAGACTATAAGAGTTTTAGACCAGGTAAACAGAGCCAGGCGGCTTTCAAAGACCACATATTAAGGATTAGGAGAATTTATATACGCACTTGCTTAAATATTTGCCACGGTGTAAGAGAGAAGATATTGATTAAGGTTCCGGAGGCCCAACTCTAACAACTTTCCCGTCTTGCAGAGTCACCACCTTGTGCAGTCCGCGAAGCGCTTGCGGGCGGTGGACGACGGAGACCACAGTGTGCTCCGCGAACTCCTCCTCGATGATCCTGGCCATCATCTCCTCCGTCTCCTGATCAACAGCGCTCGTGGCTTCGTCCAGAACAAGCACGCGGCTCGAGTCCTTGCGCACGATCGCCCTGGCGAGGCACAAGAGCTGCTTCTGGCCCTTTGACAGCGCCAGGTTCGTGACGTCGGTGCCGAGGCTGCCACTGAGCGAGATTGCGGACCAGAGCGACACCTTGGACAAAGCGGCGACCAAGACTTCATCCGACGGGATGTGCTGTGGCTCCAGGCCGTCTCCTTGCGGGAAGAGATTCTTTCGCAATGTCCCTGGGAAGAGCAGCGGCTCCTGTGGGATGGCGATGAGACGGCGGCGGAGGACTTTGTTGGGCACGAGGGATATGTCTACCCCGTCGATGACGATGGATCCCGCGTCGAGACCCAAGAGTTTGAAGATGGTCAGAGTCAGGGAAGACTTGCCGCTTCCCGTACGCCCGCATATCGCGACCTTGTCTCCAGGTCCGATGTCCAGCGAAACGTCTCGCAGAACGGGTCTGGTTTCCGGCGAGTACGACGCGGTGATGTTCCTGATCTCGATATGCCCCCTCGAAGGCCACTGCGGCGGAACATCTTCCGCATCTCCTTCGGCTGGGCCCTGCTCAGCCGGCGTCCGCGACTCAAACGTTCTCAACCTTGAAATAGCTCCGAGCGACGTTTCAAGCTCCGTCCAGTTGGTGATGAGCTCAGCCAGCGACGTGTTGAAATTGAGCACGTTATACAGCGCGATAGCAATAGCACCCGTACTCGTCGCGTCCGGTATCATCATGGCAAGCGATACAAGTAGCACAGCAATAGCACCGACAAAAATGTCCAGGACGAGCGTCAGCCAGCGCTGGATGCAGAAGAGCAGGTAATACGGCCGCTGCGACTCGTCGAGCAGGTGCAGCGAGGCGTCGCGGTACGCGCCGCGCCAGCCGAAGGCCCGGATCGTCGGCAGCCCGTCGATGGTCTCGATGAGCTTGTTGAGCAGCGGCGCCTGGGCCTGCAGGTCGAGGAAGCGCATCTGCCGCGACGTGCGGAGGTAGAAGGCCTGCAGGCAGTAGAGGGCGATGAGGCAAACGGGAATCGCGGCGGCGAGGTACTTTGCGCCGACCATGATGAGGGCTGCGCCGGCTGTGCAGTTCAAAACCGCTGGGGGGTGTTAGATGCTGTGTGTGGGATCTGGGCGAGGGAGATGTTGAGCTTACCTAGGCAGGTCATGAATAATGCTACTGGGAGGTCTCGGTCGATGTGGGACAAGTCCTGGCTGAATCTGGAGGCACGTTAGTTAGTGGCTGGAAAAGTTTCGTCTCGAGTATTCAATGGTGAGTACCTGTTGATCAAATCGCCCGTGTCCTTGGTGAGAAAGAAGGATAGAGGTGCGCTGCAAGCCGTTAGCTTCAGTATTCCTTCAGACTAGCATATCAGACTGACTTCATGACCGTCTTGAGCAGAGTGAAGTGCAGGTTTCCGGAAGACCTTGGCACGATGATGACAAAAACAATCCTGTAAACGTCAGTTGTCTAGGCCAAAAGTACTGAGCCTCGGCGACGACTGACCAGATATCAATGCCCATGACGATCAAGGACAACACCGACATTCCCGCATAAACGCCAAAGTACATGGCTGTATCAGCGCCCCCGGTCCTAGCATTGTCTTCTGTCCAGGCCTTGAGCCAAACCTCTGCAGGTGTTTCAGTTAGCAAATCTCAAGCAACGCGTGAGAGATAACTTACGAGGAAAGACGCGGAAGAGGACTTCTCCCACCAAGAAGATGGCGCCCAAGATGCCGTAGAACCAGCCGATGGACTCGAGGTAGTACCAGTACAGCGATGTGTCTCCTGCTCGTCTGAGAAGATCTTCTTCCTTCTCTTTGACATCGCTCGGCTTCTGTTTCTTCCCCATTTGCTTCGACGTCTTCTCGCTGCTGTCGGTGTCGCTGCGCGTTTCGACGCGCTGGTGGTCTTCCAGAGACAGGCTTTCGAGGTAGGCGCTGCGACGGACCGCGTCGAAGGTGCCTTGGCTGACTATCCGCCCGTCGTCGCCAAGAATTACGATGTGGTCTCCAAACTTCAGGGAGTTGACTTGAATGGAGTTAGTTTAGAGAAAATAATGCACGGAGGCTTACTTACGGGAGTGAGTGGTCAGGATGATGGTAGCTCCGTACCGCCGGACAATGCCGGAGCGGCCAAAGACGCAATCCCAGATGTGGCTTTCAGTCAACGAGTCAAGTCCGCTCAGAGCGTCGTCGACGACAAGGACTGGCTTCCGAGAGTAAACAGCTCGAGCCAGAGCCTGAGAGAGTCAGTAATATGTCTCTTTACTGGCGGATGAAACTTTCGGGATGGACTTACAACGCGCTGCTTCTGGCCGCCGCTGAGCGACTGCCCCTTGCTACCCACGATTGTGTCGTCTCCGTCTGCAAGCTGCGCAAAGTCTGGGACGAGAGCGCAGGCGTGAACGACCTTGTCATACCAGTCCTGGTCAAGAGGTGCCTGGGCGACAATGTTCTCCTTGACCGTCGCCGTAGACAGCCACGTCGTCTGGGCGCAGTAGGCGACGCCTCCTTGAAGTGTCTTGACGGACCCGATAGCGGGCATCTCACCCAGAAGACCCTTCAGAAGCACCGTCTTACCGGACCCAACGCGACCGATGATCATTGTTAAGGTCGAAGGCAGGATGCGCAGGTTGATATCCCGCAGGATCGGCTCGTCTCCGACCTTGGCCGAGAAGGCGGCGTTCTCGATGACGGCGACCTCCCGTTGGCTGAAGGCCTTGTTCGGCGAGAGGTCCTGCAGCTCAACTGCCGCATCGCTTTGATCTGATCGGTTGTCGGAGGTGACCTGGGGTCCAGCGTGCAGGGGCTCGGTCGACGACTTGGCCTTCCTGACGAAGCCCTGGATCCTCTCGAAGCTTCCCATCGACGCAGAGAGACTGGGCACGGCGGAGAGGAGATGGGCCAGGGGACCGGCCATCAAGTCGATGATGGCGAGGGAGGTGAAGACAGTGGCGATGGACAGCGTCGCGCCGGCGTGGATGTTTTGCGCGAGGATGGCGATGCCGAAGGTGATGACGGGACCGAGCATTGAAGGCGCGTTGCCTAGGACTTGTTAGCAACGACACGAGAGAGACGATACAAGAAGGCTGGCTTACCGAGGAGGTTCATGTAGGTGATCATGGCGCGGTACTGCTTTGCCTGGACGAGCTCCTCCACTCTCAGGTCCTGGATGACCTTCTGCAGGAAGGGAGCCATGCCCAACATCTTGGTTTCCTTGATGGCGCCGAGAACCTCGGTGGTGACGGTGATGCGGGTCTGGATGTGCTCGTTCCAGACCTTCATCGCCGGCGGCATGAGCTGCGCCAACCTCCCCATGCCGAACGTGCATACTGTGGGGAATGTTAGCACCAGTGCAACACTCTGTAGGGAAAGTATCCTACCTATGATGGTGATGGCGGGCCCGATGCTGCCGAGACCGAGTTGGCGCTGCAACAGCCAGATGGCGATGCCAACCTCGATCGGATTCGCCCAGACTTCGTGAATCGACTCGAACGATTTGCAGATTGTCCTGACGTCGGTGCTCACCAGGGTCAAGGGGGCTGACGAGTCTGCGACGGCGGCCAGGTCGAGATCCAAGTTCTTGGAAAGGATCAGGGACACCAGCGAGCCTCGAACCATGGTGATGAAGCGGTAGAGCCTGTGCTGGTAGAAGCCCATCAACAGCTGTTGCGTGAAAAGTCAGCATGCTATCGAACAGTTGAATGTTCCTTGGAGGGGTCGAAACTCACAGCCGATCCGAGATAGACCAGACCAGTGGCGGCAATGAGCCCGTACGCAACGGACTTGGGATCCGAGCCCCGGTCCCCGTCGACGTACGTGATGATCCTGTTGATGAGAAAAGGCTGCGCAAACTTGAAGCCGATGAGTAGGAACCGAGGCACGGCCGCGGAGACGAAAGCGGCCTTCGTCGAGCTGAACAGCGACAGCAGGAGGGCATGCTTCTCGCCGCCCCAACGCCGGTCCCAGCGCCGAAGCAACCCCTGCAAGAGGCCCTCGGAGCGCAGGCCGTCGTCAATCTGGTACAGCGACGAAGGCGACAGCGTCGCCCTGAAGCCTCTCGCCATTAAATCATTCAGCCACCAGAAGAAACCGCGGCCGATAATGCCGCTGGTCGCTTCCGGACTCAGGCCCCGCAGCGCGGCGATGAGATACCGGCGCTTCCCCTGCGCCTCGAGCAAAAACACCACGACCTTCACAGCCAGCGCCGCGACGGATACAGCCGGAAGCGGACCGCGTGAGGACGCCGGGAGGAGCCAGAGCGTGCGGCACTGGACGGCATCAAAGCCGATCGAGGGGAACAAGTACAGACACATCAGCGTCGACGGGCGGACGGAGCGAACATGTTCAGCGTGACTCAACAGCGCGAGCGCGAGCGCATCGAGCACGCCGAGCACAGCAGCGGGGACAGACGCGCGGTTCGCAAGGGGCGAGCGCGCCCAGAGGACGAGCAGGGCGACCTGAAGGCCCGCGAAGAGGATGCATGCTGCGATCTTGGCGGCGTTGAGCGGGTGCCGGAGGACCTTGCGGCGCTGGTGGAGGAGCTGCCGGAGCCGGACCGGGAGGGCGAGGAGCAGGGCCGCCGAGGGGCCGATGGCGAGGAGGGAGTGCTGGAAGAGGAGGGTGAAATCGAAGCGGCCGCCGCAGGACGTCGCCGCGGGGCCGAAGGAGGCTTCGCAGTCTGCGATGGCGGTGAAGTTGTCCATGGCCGCTGACACGAAGGACTGTGGGATGCCGATGGGAGAGTTCACCGTTGTGACGGAACAGGGCCGTTCGTGAGCATTTAGACGTTTGGAGGAGTTGGGGACGGTCGCTGACATGGACAGGGGGGCACCCTCGATGCGAGCCGGCGGCGCGGAAGAGGTGTTCGTAATCTCACGTCGTAGGCCTATCGTTCAATGCAGGTATTGCGACATTATTAGACGCGAACATAATGACGAGTCGAATGACTCGTCCGGTGAAGGTGAGGGTGCTACTCTGCGTGTCCCAGCAAGTTCGCGACATGATTAGTCTCATGCATAAGACTTCAATCCGTCCATCTCACATCAGTGATTGAGCCTTCTGGGCCTTTTGACACTCACTGTGAGCACTTTTAACAGCCGGGCCTGGCCAGCCTCAGCAGACTCTTGATAAAAGCGCATTGGATTTCCTGAATAGGAAGCTCGTTCAGTCATGGTCGAGTCCTTGATCGTCCAGGCTCGATTACCAACAGGCCTGGACCAAAGTACCAACAAGCGCCAATGAACAGCGAGATTTTCCAGGCGTTCGTGCCGAGATCCAGGAACTATGGATTGCGTGGAGGTTTGCGCAATTTGCGTGTTCTCTGCAGGGGTCCAACTGGCCGGCGAAGATTTCCAGGGAATCCTGGCGAGGGGAAATCACTGCCGGCTTCTATTCGTATTTGTGGTGGGCACTGCTAACGCGGACGAGACAATATAGCCGCATTTATTTCCCTTATGGACTTACGGTGAAATGAGACACTCTGTATGACAGCGGGACGAGAAGCTTGTTTTTTCAAGCGGCGGGATAATACCGGACATCGGGCTTAAACCAGGATCCGTAAAGCGGCTAGGCTTGCATCTGCGGTTCTCATCTCATCCTCCTCTCTCTTCAGCGACGGTCCTCCGTATCTTGAGAATACCCTTGAAGACCTCGTCATCTGAAGCAAAGTTGTGAAGCATGCCAGCCTCAACGACATGCTAGTTTACGTGCCGTACATCTGCGCGACAAGCGGGTCCCGAAAGACACAAGAAAGAGAAAGAAAGACACAGGAGAAAAATATCCACCAGCGGCACAAAAGGCACTTCCGTCCACTAAAGAGTAAGAAAATAGTGAATACCCACTGGAGCAAAAAGCAAAAGAGACCATTTGAAAGGGACGAGACTCGAACTCGCGCGGGTTGCCCCACCAGGAAACAGATGTTAAGCTGACCTTAACCTGGCGCCATAACCAACTCGGCCACCCTTCCTAATGATGCTGATATCTATCCAAAAGCCACACCATGTCGCTAGCGGGTTGGGGCTCTCCCGACAAGCGCGAAGCTGTTCGGCTTGTGCGCGGCAGCGCATGCCCAATTTTGGCGGCAGTCATGAGCTTTCATGCCGATGCAGAAGCCTGGCTCTCGACGGTTATCGCGATGTTCGCAGGAAGACCGACTGTGGGATCGTTTCTTCAGGGGGTCCATGGAAGCCGATGCTGATGCCGATCCGTGTGTCGTAGTAGCACAGGGCGCAACCCCATGTCGCTGTGTGCTTAGCTTTGCTGACGACCTAATTGCTCGCAATGAGACAAGGGCACATGGCAGTCGACCCTCATTGCACCTGTTTCAACTGAACTGAGTCTTGAAAAGCGCTGGGAATAGTTATGAAATGAGGAGTATGAGGGAGAGAAAGTCGTCGTCGTGTCAGGAATGTTCTCCGCACGCGGCGCCAAACCGAATAACGTAGTCGGGACGTCATAGCTCAACCAGACGAACCCAAACCTTGGCCAGAAGGTCCCCGGCCTGTGATGCCATCCGAACTTTCCGCGATGCATCATCAACACTTCTCTTCACCAACATTCCGTCCACGTTTCTCAATTTCTCATTCACACACCACAAGTCCCAGACACATCTAAAATACCACCGATCATGTCACGCGACTCCCTCGCCGCCTTCCGCAAGTCACCGTCCTCGGACGACCTAGCTTCCCTTGCTGAGGAGCATCTCAAGCACGACCTCCGCGACTCGGACCGCGACCTTCTGAAAAGCGCCGCTCGCAAGGTCAGCGCGCACGCGACCTTTGGCTCCGTCGTCGGCCTGGGGCTGGGCTTCTTCCTCGCCTTCCGCCTCCGGCGCGCAAGGTCGGACATGTTTGCTGCATTCCGGGCCACGGAGAAGCCGACGCATGTGCAGTTCGCGAGCGGGAGGACAGGTTTGTCTCTCTTCCTACGAACATAAATTAAGAGTTGATGCTGATTTCTTTCACAGAGCCCATCCCCGACGTAACTGACAAAGTGGCCCCGACGAGGGCGGGCGACGTTGCAGCGTATGGACTACTGGGGCTCGGTAGCCTGTTCCTCGGCGGTGAGCTCGGGTTCTTCTCCGGCACGGCCACAGCGGCGCGGAGCATCAACAAGGACCCGGAGAGCCGGGCCCGGATCGAGACGGCGTTTCGGAAGTTCAGGGCCGATGCACTCCGGAGGGAGGCGGACCGGCTTGACGGCGGGAAGACGATACTGAGCGAAATCTTCTAAGCAGGTGCATGATTGAAACCTCGGAGTTGAAATTGGAAAACAGCTTATGTATTTTAAGGTAATGATATTCTTCAGAATCGTTCACGACTTGATGAGACTTGCGAGCTTCGTTCGGTCTTCAAGTTGTAGTTGGCAAGTGTCGTTTAGCTTATTCGCATCCTTACGTCTCGACAGTCATGATGCTGCGGCAAACACACATGAACTTGGTCCTTTATCCCATTGACGCTATGCTCCGTCTTACAGACCTCTACAAACACCTCACCTCTATACAGTCACGCTGATGCCCTTCATGGACCCCTCCGCCCGCCACTCCTCAAGGAACCTGACCCAGTCGTTCATGCCCGTCGGCCACGGCGCGCCTCTCATGAGCTTCATCTGGTCCTCCGGCGGAGCCTGATGGCCCTCGTTGTTGATGTACGACGGCGTGCACACCCCAAGCGCCGCGAACCACGCCGCGCGCATCAGGATCTGCATCGCGTACGCCTCCTCCGCCTCGGGCACGCTCTCGATCACAATCTTCCCCTCCCCCTCGGGACCCGCGCGCTTCACGGTCTCGGCGAGGATGTGCGCCGTGTGCTGCGAGACGATGTCGCCGACGTAGGCGAAGTTGGACGTCGCGCCCGTCTGCATCGGCCCCGTGAGGAACATATTGGGAAAGCCGCTCGTCAGCACGCCGTGCAGTGTCGAGGGCCCGCGGGCAGCCCACTTCTCTGCGAGCAGGATGCCGTCCCGGCCGCGGACCACGGCGTTGGACATTGCCGAGGGCTCGGCCATGCCGACTCCCGGAGGACGGTATCCTGTGCTGAGAACGAGGATGTCGAGAGGGTACTCGGTGCCGGCGACGACGAGACCGTCCTTGGTCGCGCGGTCGACGCCCTTGCCGTCCGTGTCGACGAGGTGGACGTTAGGGAGGTTGAACGCAGGAAGATAGTCGTCGTGGAACGTCGGGCGCTTGCACCACGAGGGGTACCACCCCTTCAACGCCTCCGCCGTCTTCTTGTTCTTGACAATCTCCTCAGCTCGGCGGCGCAACATCTCCGAGCGCGGCGTGTCCAGCGCAAGCAAATTACCAATATGCCCCGGAATGTCCTCCATGCCCAGCGGCTTGTCATGCTTGCCGCCGATGAGGCACTTGTACGCCTTGATCTCGGTCCACCCGTCATTAACAAGATTCTCCGCGGGCTCGTGGCCGGAGATCATGTCGTTGAAGTTCTCCGTCCGGCGCCGCTGCCAACCCGTGCCGCCGGTGGCTACCTTGGTCCGGAACTCCTCCGGGTCCGTCGGCCGCTGGCCCCGCTCGCCGACGGCGGACGGCGTGCGCTGGAAGACGTACAGCTCCTTGGCGTGCCGCGCCAGCTGCGGCACGACCTGGATCCCCGTCGCGCCGGTGCCGATGATGCCGACGCGCTTGCCCTCTAGCCCCGTCATGTTCGGCTCCTCCGGCGAGCCGCCCGTGACGCCGTAGTCCCACCTCGCGGTGTGGAAGACGGGGCCTTCGAAGGCCTCGAGGTTGCGCGCGACCTTGGGGTGGTTGAGCACGCCGTTCGCAAGAATGACAAACTGCGCCTTTACTTTCATCGACACGACGCCCTCAGGACCGCGGTCCTGCTCGAGCGCGACGATCCACCGCCTCGCGTCGTCGTCCCAGTCGTAGCTCTTGATCTGCGTCCGGAACACGCCCTTGTCCGAAAGCCCCCACTTCTCAGCCATCCGCTCCGCGTGCTCCCGCAGCTCGGGGCCGTACGCGTAGCGGTGCTTCGGCACGTAGCCCGTCTCCTCGAGCAGCGGCATGTAGATGTAGCTCTCGACGTCGCACATGAGGCCCGGGTACCTGTTCCAGTACCACGTGCCACCGAAGCCGCCGGCGGCGTCGACGAGGCGCACGTCGTCCGGGCGGAAGCCGGCCTGGACGAGGCGGATCGCGGACAGCAGGCCGCCGTACCCGGCCCCGAGGGCGAGGACCTTGACCTCGTCGCCGTCGCGCAGGTTGGGCGGGAGGGCGTTGAGGGCGGCGTGGTCGACCCAGGGGTCTGCTGCGAGCTTGCGGAAGCGGGGGTCTGCTGAGGCGAGCTCGATGTACTGGTCGACGCCGTCGGAGCGCTGGCGCTTCTCCTTCTCCTCGGCGTACTTCTTGTTCAGGGCCATGAAGTCGAAGGCGGCGGCCCCGGCCTGCGTCTCCGCGGCGGGTGCTGGGGGTGCCGACATGGTTGCGGAGGTGTAGTCGGGGGTCGGGAGGGTGGTGGTCCGGCCCGAGATGGTTCGGAGGGTTCGAGAAGGACTAACGGCTGTGATGGGCTTGAAATGAGATGAAGCGAAGGAGGACGCTATGGTGGTGAGGCAGGAGAACTTGTTGGGATCTGAAGATATATGGGTTTCACGCTGGGTCCGTCAAAGCGAGCAGCGGCCCCAGGCAGCCATGCGGCCCTGGCCGTGGTTCATGCATCATTAGCCGCCCTCGTCCGGTCTGGTCTCCGTCTGAACCCCGCGCTACTATACGGAGAACCGATTCTGGCTATTGGCCAGGGCTTGGCTTGTGAGGGGTTCTGGAGGAGCTGGCCATGATGGCATCGGGAGGAATGACTGGCCCGGGAAGCCGGGGGTTTGAGTAGCATCGGGTGGCAGGAGATCGGCACTGAGGTGGACGTATTCGTATTCGTTCGTCGCTTGCGAGGCCCATCACGGTGCCACCTCGCTTAGGGGATGGTGGAGATGTCGAGCCGTGGCGGAGCGGAAGCGCTGGCGGGAGGATGAACTACTGTCTTACGATAATGCTGCGTTGTCACACTAGATGAAGAGTAAGTATGTGTGTGTGAGTGTGTGTGTGTGGTGTAGGTGTATTTCCGCGTATCGATTGGTGTTGGCGTCAGCTTCTACTTCCTGCAGGATGATCCGTACAGCAGCCGTCAACCCTGTTCTCGCGCCGTGGGGAACCGTCTCTACGACTCTTGCATCGCTGCATAGACTGATCCTTGTTTCCGCCGGCGGGACAGTTCCCTACCGCTCTCTCTCTCGGATCTCGTAACGTCGCCGCAACATGACTGGTCCCTGTCCACGAAAGCGAAACCGAGAATAACGAGGAACCGCGTTCTAGACAGGTGTCATCCCATTCCGGGGAGATGTTCGAGAAATTAGAATAAGGTGAAGATGGGAATAAGCTTCAATCAAGGGCCCGAAGCCGTTAGACGCTACCGAGACAGGGGTTCGTCTTTGGTAGGCCAAGACACTATGTAGCGCTTTAAAATGAATTGCCTCGTAACGTCTTACGCCGTCCTCGGGTAGAAGTTTCGCCTTCACCTACCGGCGAGTCATAAGTGGCCGCTTGTAAAGGTTCTTTGAGTAACTAGAGCAACTGCCACACAGGCGGTGGGAGAAATGAGCAGCAGTTGGAGGACACCGGCTTTGATCGGAACCACTATCCACAACCGCAACGCCCGCATATTACCAAAGTACCTTAACCAACGTACCTCGGGTTGTTCTACTATGTACGCGAGATTCCGTCCTGCAGGCGCCGCAGGAAACGGCAGCAGATCCTCGGCTCCGGTCCAATGACAATTGAAGTCCCCCACCAGCTGCTGCGGCCCCCTCATGCAGGGAAGCAAGGGCTTCCCCTCACCGTCCAGGGGTGGGAAAGGATTGAACGAGGGGGATGTGAACACGACATACCATTTTCGACGACCGCCACCTCGGACTCTGCGTCGGACTCTTCATGCTCTTGGCTATTTGATACGAGTTGCCATCCTCGGGCCGATAAAGACAGGCAGCGAAAGATCTTTCTGCATTTCTTCCCTCAAGCGTTCAACGACACTACTTACGTCAAAATGGGTTCCACCGACAAAGACATTCTTTACCTCCCCGACTTCGACGACCTCCCCGCCGTCGAGGGCATGCCGCAAGGTTGCGCCTGGGGCCTTTTCGACAAAGATGGGAAGAAGGACGTCTACGGCACGCTGAACCTGCTGACGCCCGAGGTCATCAAGGAAGCCGGCAAGGAGGTGCGCGACGGAGTCTCGATCTCGCTCAAGTACGACCCCTTTCCCCCCACACACATATGCGAGTACTTGAGTCTAACAAAACCCAGCTGGACCCTCGACGGCCTCTCCAAGCTCAACATCCCCGGCCGCAAGCAGCCCGTCCACAAGGTCCACACCCTCCGCGCCGCGGGCCTCTCCCCGGGGGACGGCTGGGACGACGAGCTCGAGTTCAACACACAGGGCAGCTCGCAGTGGGACAGCCTCGTGCACTGGACGCACCAGCCCACCGGCCGCGCGTACAACGGCTTCATCCCGACGCAGGAGGACATGGCAGCGACGTCGACCGCCGCGAACGCCATGCCGACGATCGACCACTGGCACGCGCGGGGCGGCGTCGTCGCGCGCGGCGTGCTGGTCGACTACAAGGCCTACGCCGACGAGAAGGGCATCGATTTCGACCCCTTCGCAGGAAACAGAATCACCGTGGAGGAGATTGAGGAGGTTGCGAGGCACCAGGGCGTCGAGTTCCGGCGGGGCGATGTGTTTTTCATCCGGTTCGGGACTACGGAGGCCGTCGACAAGACGAGCCCCGAGGAGCTTCTCGCCAAGATGGGCACGATGCAGCTTTCTGGCGTGCATGGCAGCGAGGACACGGCTAGGTGGTTCTGGAACAAGCACTTCGCGGCCGCCGTGTCGGACAACAACGCGTTCGAGGCGTTCCCCCCGCTGAAGCCCGACGGAAGCGTCGCGGGCTTCACGGACCTGGTCCTGCACCCGTACTTTTTGAGCCTGTTCGGCATGCCCATCGGCGAGCTCTGGGACCTCAGCCGGCTGTCTGCGTATTGCAAGAAGACGGGGCGGTACTCGTTTATGCTCACGTCGGCGCCGATGAACGTCCCGTGCCTGGTGGGATCGCCGCCGAACGCGCTGGCCATCTTCTGATTGTTGCACTTGGGGGGTTGGTGGGGGTAGCGAGCTTTGCAATTCCAATTGACTCATTTCCACCACTTTCCCGTGATTCCTGGATAACGAGATCGAGAGTTTTGTCGGGACTGTTTATGTTGGAATCGGCGCAATGCTGGATCTCGGGATTAATCCGGATCCGGTGGGTCACGTGCCCCAAGGTCACAATTGCCCCATCAGGCAGTTGCCCCACCAGGGGTATCTCGATACAAGCCATATGTCTTGCGTCTGCTCAGCGAAAGGGAAGAGATAAGAAGAAGAAGAACAAGAACCAGCAATGTCACTACTTTGAATGTGATCGTTGCTACCTACGTTACTCGTACGAGTACATCGCCTACCGCCTGTGAATCCAACAGTTTACCACCGCGTTGTTCGGAAACCAAATACATGTATCACACTCAAGAGCCCTTTTCTGCCTTGCTCCAGGGAAAAGCGGTAAACTCAATTGGGATACAGTTTGCCATCGCGAATGGAGAGAACCAAAAGACGACTACGAACGTTGCCCAACCAGCCCGCGCGCAAAGTCAACTCATCTGGCTCCCTTTCTTCCTCCAAGTGTAACCCTCCCCCGTATGAAGCCTCCCACAGCTGAGCTCAACCAAACAACCTCACCATCCTCGACATCAGCAGCCGCTATCAACGCCTGCTCGACTCCAACATTCTCCAACGCCCATCTCCTCGAAACGCCAATCTTGCACCCAGTCCCCTCGCTCGGCGTCACGAAGCTACCCTTCCTGTAAAAGTACACCGTCCGGAACACTGCGCCCATGACGTGCCCGTCTCCGTTCTGCAGGAGAACGTCACACTCCGCAGTCGACGTTTCCTCATCCAGACCCGCGCGTTCCCAAGCGGCGTTGTAAGGCACCCGGTAGGTCGTCTTGTGTCTGGTGAAGAGCGAGGGCGTCGTTGGCTGTGTGTCAAAATACACCGGCATCACTTCACAAGCCGGGGGGTCGTTTGACAATGTCGTCGGGTGCAGCGGATCCGTAGAGCTAGGCCTCGGACCTGACATGATACTCAGGATGCCGTCTTTCTTAAAGGCCAGACGCACGATGAAGCGTCTGCTCGGGTCCTGGGATGCGTCGCCGTGAGCGGAAGTCATGTGGGCGTCAACCTCCTTCGACAGGGATTGCAGGCGGTCGCTGCGACTCAGGTCTTGCACGACGGAGGTCCATGATAGATCCAGGGCCGCGGCTCGGAGTCGGTCGATGGCGTGCTGGAGGAGGTAGCAGTGCGGAAACGGCAGGGATGCTTCGTTGACGGGGAGGCCGGCCGAGTAGGCGAGCGTTGTGATTATCTCAAAGCTTGGGTCGGAGGTGACTGCCTCGACGTCGTCATTGGAGACCATTTTTTTCTAGTCGATGATCTAAGGAGAGATGAAAGGATAGAAGATGACGTCTAGTGTAAAGCTCCATGCTGGGGAAAGTCTTTGCTTTTATGCTGCGTGGATGATGTTGGTTTCGCATCTCGCTTGCTGCAGCACTGCGGCACAATCACCAGGGGAACTAAAATGTGTTCGTCTGATATGGCAATTATCTAGCAGATTCGGGCAGGTGGTTCTTCGTGAGCCAGGGGTTTCTGTTATTGTGGTTACGAACACGCCGTAACCAACACTAGGGCCATGCGAGTGTGTGTGTGTGTGTGTGTGTCTATGTTCTTCAACCAAAATGCATCTCCATGAACTATGTCGGCTCTGCTCGGAGCTGATCTATGTAGGTTTAGCTAGAACGGCCAAGAAGAATTTGTTCTGGAGTTATGGATAAGTCTGTTGGACGACAACCACATGGACTCGGCTTGACTCCTGGTCAGTTCATTCCCCAGAACTCGGAAACGACTCCGTAACGTTTCAAGAGTCCAGGCGAAGATTCACAACTCCCAACTGAGCCCATCGGTTTAATCCTTTTGGTCTTCACACTTGCTAACGGGGAGGGCAGGCCGAACTCGTCGAAGTGCACACTGAAGACGATGTGTACCCAGGCGCCTTAAGAAGGGGATGCGCTTGAACACCAATGGAATGAGAATCCCGAATTGAGTCGTTAAAATTACTAATATCTATAATCTCCGTATTCTAAATGTCCTCGCCAACGTGTATCCAAGGTATTAATCCCAGTCCCCAACGCCATCCATGTAAACCCCCCGTCATCGCCAACCAACTCCATCACACTTACCCTCAACACCCCCTACGCCCTCCTCGCAACGATCCGCCAACTAGTACTAACCAGCCCCCCCCTATCCATCTCCACAAAAGCCTGCCCATCAAGACACAACCGATCAACCAACCTCTTCAAATGCGCCGGCAACACTTTCACTTTCACAAGCCCGCCAACAACCTTCCTCAGCCCCCGGAACCACCCATCAGCCTCCTCGATAAGCGGCGCCTGCAAACCCCCGACGCTCGCATTATCGCTCCTCTCCACAATAAACCCAGCTTTCTCCAACGCAGATTCGAGGTCTTCTGGAGAAGGTGTCCCCACGGCCCCGATGAGCGGCTTCGTACGCCTCATCAGCTCCGCATGCTTTTCGTTCTGAGGATCGTAGGCGGGTAATCGGACCCAATCTAGCAGCGAAAGTTTGGCGCCGGGGCGGAGGATGCGGTGCAGCTCGGCGAATAAGGCGGGTATGTCGCGGCACAAGCTCAGCGCCTGAATCTCGTAGAACCCATCCATCGAAGAATCTTCAAAAGGTAAGGGGAGGGCGTTCATATCCCTCAAGACAAACTCATTCCCAATCTCTGCCTCCTCGTCAAACTGCCTCGCCTGCGCGACTTGATCAGGGTCGATGTTGACACCAGTAACCCTCGCGCCGGAAACAGTCGCAATATGCGCTGCAACTCTCCCCCGTCCGCACCCTAAATCCAACACCGCATCGCCTTTCTTCAACCCCAGATCTCGTGCGATACTCTCCTCATACAGCAACTGATTCCCCGTGACGGAAAGGTTTCTCGGATCCATGAGCGGCGGGATGTACATCTTCTCCACCTCCCCCAGCGCGCAGAGGTGGTTCAGCACGCCGTAATACGCGCGCAGACAGTCCCCGACCTTCTCGGCGTAGTCTTCTCCTCCCAGGGCGGCGCGCATCCCGGCCTCGTCGGCCCAGTCGAGGTTGTAGATCACGTA
Source organism: Colletotrichum plurivorum (assembly GCA_014235945.1). Taxonomy (NCBI): domain Eukaryota; kingdom Fungi; phylum Ascomycota; class Sordariomycetes; order Glomerellales; family Glomerellaceae; genus Colletotrichum; species Colletotrichum plurivorum. The sequence goes on from WIGO01000180.1 coordinate 28,006, forward strand.
CGAGGCCATGAAGTCGTCGACCTGCTGCGGGGTGAGGTCGAGGAGGTACTTGAACGAGCGCCAGAAGGTGGTGGACCGCTTTGTGGAGGATTTGCCGTGCTTGGGTTTCCGTGTCTGCTTGCGAGGAGATGCACCGACGGAGGTGGGTTTGGCGGCTGCGACGTCGGATGATGTCGAGCTCGTCCGGGGCGTTGCGGTGGTTTCCATCGCCGCCGGTGGTGGTTGTGCGGGAGCTGGTGATGCTGACATTATGGGTTGCTGTGGTGGTGTGATCTGATTTGTAAGATATCGAAGGGTGCGGCGTCGGCAGTGGGATACCAACGACAGAAAGCAAGCAATGGAGAGAGGGATATCAGAATGCGTATCTTAAGCAACGAGAAACGAAATCACCGGGATGGCTGTCTTATAAAAGGCTATCATCAGATAGTCATCTCGGATGAAAACGGGCGATAAGACGGAATCCGCAAACCGAAATCTGCTTTCTAATCCAAACCAACAACTATCCTGCACATCTCCTGACATTCTCGGGACAGGCGGAAGTTACTCCGGCTCCTCCGGTACATCCGAGCAAGCCACGCAGATAGCAACAACAGCGACACCGACCAGACCAGCTCAGTCACTAGGGGCGCGTCAGGCCCAGTGTAGTGTAGATAGACCGCAAGCGCAGCCCATCAGCAACCAAGGATGAACAAAATCCTCGTTTCAGAGTGGTGACTTATCAAAAGTTCGGGGGAAATTGCTCATTGAGCGAACTGGCGCTACTTCATCGGTCTCTGACTCACTCATAAAATCATACCAACCCCCGGGGAAACATCCCACCATCCTTCTCCAATGTCCGGCGGTGAGAGGTTGCAATGCCGTTACATCCTCTCTCCCCCGCGGGCTTCGTTCCCGTCTGCTTGTTTAGGGGGGGTGGTTGTCATCTTGCGTCACTGTGGCGTCCCGCGCTGCTTACCACCGGCATATTCCCACGGGAGTCCAGACCTTTTCCCCCGCCCCTCCAGTTCTTTTCTTTGTGCTGGTCTTTTAGTGCGTCAGATAAGCCCGTAGTTCCCGTCCTCTGTGGATGGGTGACATCGGGTCGACAAACAACAACCGGTGGGATGTGATGATACGTGAGTGGATAGAGAGCGGGACAAGCATTGCTTGACTACGAGGATAGCAGCAAGCAGTGCAATGATTACATGGAGCAGCGTCTCAGGCACGAGGGGGTCGGGAGGTGACGTTGATATTGGAATAAACTAAGCTTTTTGACGATCCTGCGTCTTCAAATCCTTTTTGTGTCTTGTTTTCCTTGGCGGGCAGATAGTCAGTCCCTCATTCAAGTTGTCGGTCCGTCCCACTCGGAGATCCCCGATGTTTTCAAGCAAATGTCTCGTGAATACACGCTTATTTGCGCAGTCGTGTCAAACGTGGGGTTTGCTTTACTGGTCCGTGACCGTGACACCCATCCCAAACGGCTGCCCATGGGCACTTCGGCCCGTCAGAGGTACCCCCCGTGATAGAACTTGATCCCGGCCTTCCGGAACACCCCCCTGAGCGCCATCCGCTGGGTCTCCGAGTACCCCCAGAAGCGGACCTTCTTCAGGTTCGGGAAATCCGTCGGCGCATCCGCCGCCAGCCTCGCCACGTCGTGGAACAGCATCCCCCCGCGGTCATACATTTTGAAGTAACGGATGCTCCGCGGCAAGAAGTTGACGACCAGGGTCTTTTCTCTATCGCCTCCGTGGCCCCCTATGTCGTCTGGGTCGTCGTCGTCGTCCATCATCATCTCATCCCACTCCTCGGGGTGCATATCCGGGTCGTAGATGGCGTCCCTGTCGAGCGCGAGCTCCTCGAGGACCTCCATCACCTTCAGACTTTGCATCACCTCCTCCGATTCCACCCACTCGCGGTCTTGGACCTCGTGCTCGGGCCGCCAAAAGTCAACGTCGCGGAGCGTGTCCTTCCGCAGCAGCAGCGCCTGGCCAAACTCCTTCGGATTCACCTCCCGCCCGCGGGGCTCCGCGACGTTTTCCAGGCCGCTGTTCACCTGAAAGGAGCCCTCGTACCCAAACGACTCGAGACGGGGGAAGCCGCCCATGATGAGCTTGACGGAGGGGTCGCTCAGCAAGCTGTTCTCCAGATCCACGCTGCGCAGGTTTGCGTGGTTCAGCGGGGGTTTGCCCGCCCCCAACGACACGCCATTGATCTTGGAGCCCTTGAACCGCAGCAGCGCGGGCGCGGCGTCCATGATCCCTCGGCAATGTCCCATCACCATCCCTTCCGCGGCCGACATCGTCAGGTCCGTCAGGCGCGGCAGCGACCCCGGCGCGTTGAAGGGGAACTCCGGGCGTTCGAGGGGCCGCAGGTGGAGGTGCTCGACGTTGGGGACGAGGATCGCGCAGAGCGCGTTGACGACCCTTTCGCGGTTGTCGAAGAACTGGGCGCCCGCCCCTTCGTAAGTGCGGGGGACGAAGCCCACGCCGGCCTGCAGCCAGTCCCTCGGCCATGTGCCGTCCTCCTTCAGCAGGTGCTCAGGCATCTCGAAGTCGTCGAGCGTGGCGTTGAACATCTCCTGGTCCTCGGCCGTGACGTCCTCGTCGTACAGGATGACCCAGGTCCCGAGGTGCAACTCCCTGACGGAGCGAGCAAGGTCCGGCCTGCGGACGAGGGTGCGGGCCAGCGACAGGAAGCGACCGTAGCGGGGCATCGGGCAGTGGAAGAGGACCGGCTGCGCCATGTCCCGCAGGACGCGGCAGGTCTGCGAGAGGCGCGAGAGGTCGCGGCGGAGGCTCTCCCACGGGGTGTAGCGTTCGCCCGGCGGCAGCAAAAGCGGATTGTGGTAGTTGCTCGCCAGCGGCTCATCGCAGGAGCACTTGCCCAAGTTCTGGGACTCGATGATGCAGTGCGGGCAGAGCAGGCTGACGATGTGCAACAGAATCTCCGTCGGCAGCCCGGTGATGGAAACCATCTTGGCAGGCGTTGCTGTGGCAGTGGTTGGGATGAACTGGGGAGCTGTTCGGCGTCAGTTTTGAGCCCAAAGCCGCGGCATTTCAACTTGGGGGATTCGACTTACAATGAAAAAGGCCAAAAAGTAGGCCGGGAAGTGATGGTGTCAGAGTTGTTGGGCCTGGTGCAAAAGACATGGGAACATCGAACGACGAAATTGCTCGAGGTCGCCCCGGTCACGTGGTTGGTGCTGTTGCCTGGACCCTGGACATTGACCCCTGAAGGAAGCTCCTTCCCGACCGACCAACACCGACAGCCGGCGGAGTTTCGCACTTTCCGTTTGTTGCGCCTGCCATTCGGAACTCTCATCAGTCCTAGTGACATGGACCTTCCCAACAAACCGGTTTTTGCCCAGGGCAAATGGTAAGTGGCTTCTACCTACCTACCTACCTACCTGCTTACGTACGCAGCTACGAATAGCTTCAGCCATCACCGAGTTATAGTCCATCCATCACCCCAGAAAGCGTCCTCCCCCTATACGACGGAGACTATTTAGACTAGAGATTCCGGTTTTTCTCTTCTACTTAATCAGAATCTCAAAAGTAGGAAATGTCTCACGACTGCAATTCCAGTGCTAGAAAAAAAAAAAAAAAAAGAAAGAAAAAAGAAACCCGAAAAAAAAATGAATCGAACTCAGCGAGAGGGTAGGAACCTGGGAACGCTCGAGGGTCTGCGGCACTCACGCCAAACTTATCCTTCTCGGCCAGTTGACCCCTTAACTTCGCAGGTGACCGTTTCGAGCCAAAACGTATCCCTATATACCCCCAATGCGTGTGCTGGTGTTGGGAAGGAAGGTCCACAGGTTGAGGTGAATACCCAAAAATCTCAGGGAAGGAGCACTGCCGCGAGTGCAAGACTACCACGTCGCAATACGCGCTGCTGCTGCTGTTGCTGAGTGGGAAACCTCAAGCCATCAATCATCACAAGTAAAGACGACAATGGTTAATGATAAATTCAAGTGTATAATTCGCTGATAGATCTTCTAAAAATCCTGAAAACAAAAGCATAAATGCGGTGGAGGTATTATATAAAACTGTACAAGATGCAAATTTTCTACTTTTTCTTTCGCAATCCAAAAGGACGGATAACCCAAAACATTCCATGCCGCGATGCTTTCCCCCTCTCTTACATTATTACCGATGGAATCCAAGAGGAGATCTTCCACAGAAGCAGACCTACTGCAGCATCTGCTGCATGGCGTTGATCCGGTAACTTTCCCTCCGGTCCATCAACTCCTGATGTCTTCCGCTGTCCACAATCTGACCGCCCTCGACGAGGAAGATCACATCCGCCTTCTGGACGGTGTGTAGACGATGCGTGATAGCCAGCACCGTCGTCCCGCGCGACGCCCGCTCGAGACCCTCCTGCAGCGCCGCCTCCGACGCGGCGTCCAACGCACTGGTGCTCTCGTCGAGCAGCAGGAGCCTGGGCTTCCTCACCAGCGCTCTCGCGATGGCGAGTCTCTGTCTCTGACCGCCGGACAACCTCGACGCGGAAGGGCCGCACTCGGTGTCGTAACCCTCGGGGAGGGCGGCGATGACGTCGTGGATGTTGGCCAGCTTGCACGCCTCCTCAATTTCCGCTTGCGTCGCCTCTGTTCCCGGCGCGGAGCCGAGACCAACGTTGAAGCGGACGCTGCCGTCGAAGAGGGTGGGGTCCTGCGGGACGATTGCCACGGTGTCGCGGAAGGAGGTGGGGAGGTTCGCGATGTCGTGGCCGTCGATGAGGATTGTTCCTGAAGAGGGGCCGTAGAGACGCTGGACGAGGTTCATGATGGTCGACTTTCCGGCGCCGGAGGGGCCGACGAGACCGCAGAACTGACCGGGCTGCAGGACGAAGGAGACGTTGTCAAGGATGTTGACATCAGGGCGGGAGGGGTACGAGAAGGACACGTTCTTGAAGGTGACGCGGACGCCGCCGGCGTTGGGGCGCGAAGGCTTGGACTCGCCCGCGGCCTCGATGTCCTCCTGGGTGTTGGCGTCGCCGGGGAGCTTCTTGGGCTGGGTGCCGGTCTTGCTCAGGTCGTCGTCCTTGCCGAGGCTGATGACGGTCATGATGCGTGAGAGCGAAGTGCGGGCGCGGGAGAACTCGGGGGCGAGGGAGAACATGGTTCCCCACAGCTGGGCGGAGACCAACATGGCTACGAGGACGATGAGGAACTGCGTCTGCGTGTACTCGCCCTTCATGATGAGCTGGGAGCCCCACCAGTAGGCGAGGGCGTTGACAAAGGTTCCCGTCACGCTGGACAGCGCGAGCCAGACGTTGGTCGTGGCCGAGGCGCGGACCATCTGCTTCTGGGGCGGGAGCAGCAGGCGGTTGTACGACGACATGACCTCCCTCTCGAGCGAGAGCGCGGCGACGGTGCGGATGGACTGGACGGCCTCGCTGGCGACCTCGGTGGCCGTCGAGAAGGCGGCCGCGTGGCGCTCCTCGTAACGCGCCAGCATGCGGAGCTGCATGAAGCCGGAGCCGAGGAGCAGGGGGATGGTGACGAGGCAGACGATGGCGATCTTCCAGGCGATGATGTGCGAGAGGATGACGGCGACCAGGACGTTGACGCAGATGGCGAAGACGGTGCCGATGGTCGAGCCGGAGAAGCCGCCAAGCGCGGCGCTGTCCTTGGTGATGATGGACAGGAGCCCGGCTGCGGTGCGGCCGTCCGACTGGTGCCATTGGACGTCCTGCTCGAGCAGCGAACGGAAGGAGAGGACGCGGGTCGAGTAGAGGAGCTTCTCGGAGATGGTGCCGAAGCAGGACCAGGCGAAGAAGTTGGCAAAGAACTCGATGCAGGCGAGGCCGAACATCAGACCGGAGAAGAAGCGGCCGAGGGACAGAACGCGGTCGTAGGTGCTGGCACAGGGGTTAAGTGCGCCGACAGTGTAACCAAAGATCAGACCCGAGCCAGAGAAAGTTGCTCCGGTGATGGTGGCGGCGATGACGGCGACGATCACGTAGGCGTAGGACGGGCGGACGAGGCGGACGAGGCCCTTGAAGACGGTGCCGTAGGGCTTCTCCTCGCCGAGGCCGGTGATGTCCTCCTCCTTCTTCTCGCTCTCGTCGCCGCTGCCGCTCTTCTCCTTCTTCAGTGCCTTCTCGTTCAGGGGCTCGTCGGGATCCTCGCCCTTCTCGTTGACGATGTGGTCAGTCTTGAGGGTCGAAGCGTCGAGGGAGTCGCCGTCGACGGAGGAGCCGGCGTCGGGCGCGCGCTCGGCGTTGCCGACAGTCTGCAGCCTGGCCATCCGGGCGAAGGCGCCGTCCTCGCGGGCCATGAGCTCATCGTAGGGGCCCTGCTCGACGACCTCGCCAGCCTCCATGACGACGATGTTGTCGGCGTTACGAATGGTGGAGAGGCGATGGGCGATGGAGATGATGGTGCGGTTCTCGGTGGCGGCCTGCTCGACGGCGCGCTGGATGCGCTTCTCACTGGCCGAGTCCAAGGCGGAGGTAGCCTCGTCGAGAACAAGAATCTTGGGGTCGCGGATCAGGGCACGGGCGAGGGCGATGCGCTGGCGCTGGCCACCGCTGACGAGGGAGCCGTTGGGGCCGGCCATGGTGCCGTAGCCCTCGTCGAGGCGATTGATGAAGGTCGCGGCGTCGGCCTGCTCGGCCGCCTGACGGACGAGCTCGACGATCTCGCGGATCTCGGGGCCATAGCTGTCGACGGAGGTGAGAGCGTTCTTGCCCCTGGCGGCGATCTCGGCGAGCTGGTGGCTGTTGAGGAAGGGCTTGAGATGCTGGTGGGACTCCTTGGGCGAGTTGATGAGGCCGAGGGCGATGTTCTCGAGAATGGAGCGGTCGAGGAGGGAGGGCTCCTGCTGGACGAAGCTGATGAAGCTGCGGAGACTGCGGACGTTGAGCTCGCGGAGGTCGTTCCCGTTCAGGAGGAGGGCTCCCTGGTTGGGGTCCTGGAGACGGGCGATGAGGGCGGCGATGGTGGACTTTCCGCTGCCGGAGAGACCGACGACAGCAGTGTACTTGCCGGCGGGGAACTCGACGCTGACGTTGCGAAGGACGGGCTGACCGGGACGCGAGGGGTACTCGAAAGTGACGTTCTGGAGAGCGATTCCCTTGGGCTCGTCCAGGGGCAAAACCTTGCCCTCGTCCGAGGTGCCGTCGATCTCCGAGGGGGCCTCGATGTCCTCCATGAGACGCTTGAAGGCGGCGGTGGCGCCTCCGATGAGGGGCAGAATGGGGGCGATGGAGCCGAGGAAGATGCAAGCTGGGAAACGAGATGAGCAATTAGCACGGGTTCCCACTCTCGGAGCGGATGGGGGCTCGGGGGGAGGTCTCGGAGGGGAGGTTCGGACTTACCGTCAACCAGCAGGTAGACGACGGCGTAGATCTGGCCGATAGTGGCGCCGTTACCGCGGCCGGCCATGGAGTCGGCGATGAGAATACTACCCTGCCAGAAGGCGAGGGCGTTACCCGCGAAGGAGATGAAGTAGAGCAAACCAGCCTGAATGGCAGCAACGATGGCCTTGCGGATGCCGGCGCGGCGGGCGGTGATCATGTGGTCGGCGAACTTAGCCTCAAGGCGCGGGGCGGCACCGAAGGCCTGAACGACGGGGACGTGGGAAAGTGCTTCGGAGGCAATAGACGAGGCCGAAGCGACGGCCTGAGTCACGGCGCCGCTGTACTTTGCGATGTAGGCGCCGCCGAAGAAGGACGAGAGCATGAAGGCCGGGAACATGGAGACGAGCATTCCGGCGAGCCGGGGCTGCCTGGTGAAGGCGATGATGAAGACGGTGACGAAGAAGCTCAGGGCGCTGATGACGACGCCGACCTTCTCCGAGGTGCCGGACTGGATGGCGGTGATGTCGCCGTGCAGCCTGCTCGAGACCTCGCCGGCGGCGGCGCGCTTGTCGAAGAATGAGGGTGGCTGGCGCAGCAGCGAGGAGACGTACTTTGTGCGCATGCGCTGGGCGAGGCGCTGGCTGATGAGGCTCCAGGAGAAGACGTAGCTGTAGATGAGGACGAAGGCGGCGATGCCGACGTAGGTCGTCTTCTTGACCTTGTCGTTGATGGCGTCCTCGAAGGCGAAGGGGTCGGCGGCGGTGCTGCTGTCGGCGGCGTCGGCGGCGCAGGTGGCCGCGTTCATGTTATCGACGAGCTGACCGAAGATGATTCCCATGAGGGGGAAGGGGATGCCGGCACCGATGGCGGTGACGGTGCCGAAGATGATGAGGAGCACGTCGAGCCATGTCGGGTCGGCGGCGAATAGCAGACGGAAGAAGATGAAGATTTTCTTGTAAATCTGGGAAATGGGTTGTCAGTAACTTTTGGGTGCACTTCTTGCGTCGAAAGGATTGAATCGGGAGCTGTCTGTGGCGGCATCGCCATCGGGTTCGAGATGGGATTCTTTGGTGTTGAGGGCAATCAGTGTGCGGGACGGGCCGACCACAGCCAAAAAGGAATGTTTGGCGTGCAGCACAGCAGCAGCAGCAGCGCCCAGCGGCACAGCTCAGCGGGCGCATTCTCAGGCAGGGAAAGACTAACCGGCAACTCGTCCGTCTTCTCTTCATCCTTCTTGGGTTCCTCGGCCGGGGGAGCGACGACAGCCTGTTCAGGCTGCTGCTGCTCCTGCTTCTCAGCGACCGCCATTTTGTTTGCCGTTGCTTATCAGATCAGATCAGACAAGATCCTTCTGCTGGGTCCCCGTTCGGCAGGATTCCAGCAAAAAGAGGTGACAAGCGACGAGGGAGGGGGGAGGGGGTGGTGGAAAAAAAAGAGTGTGTGAAAGTTGGGAAGAAACACCTTGGAGACGGAAAGGAAAGAAAAAATGGCAAGACGAGCCGGGCCTCGCTCTTTTTTCTCCCGCTGCTGTGCCTCTTTTTTTCGCGTAGAGAGGAAGCGGAAGAAAAATTCGAAAGCGATCCCTCCTTTTACCAGGGCCACATGCAAAGAAAAAAAAGGGCAAGAGGCGATGAGGTGTCCGATTCCGGGGGGGTTGCCCAAAAGTGGGAGGGAGCGACTGCCCTTTGGACGATCAGGGCCGTCCATCTGCTCTTTCCTTCTCTTTGCTGGGAAAGAATTTTGCAATGGAGCATTGGAGCTTCGCGGGTGGGAAGCTGCGGCGGGGAGGACAAGGGGGTTGTGGCCACTCACGGTGGCGGACGCGGTGAAGGGTGTGATCAGATAAGATGATCTGATTGATTAGATATGACGCTAGCAAATGTCGCTAGCCCGTTTAATTTGTGCCGCGGGACTTGAGGCCTTAGCTCGGTTACATAAGAACATGTACATGAAGAGTACATGCAGTATTATGCACTAACAGCACCGGTTCGGCAGCCCTACTGAAGACGTGGGAGTTGCAATTGTCTGGTTAGCGCTTGTTTATGTCATAGGTGCTCGATAGCCTAGATAGCGGGATTGACGAAATCACAGGGATCGACTCGCCGAATCTTACGTACTACGCGATGCTTGTGCCATTGAGCCAGTGTCTTCAGCGGTACAAGAATATATTGACAGCACCAACTCGACACCAACACCAACACCAACACCAACGCCGTCTTGTCATTACTACAAAGAACTGATCTGCCCCTCCAAGCACCCAGTTCGCCCCTCGCCAATTCCAACTTCCTAACTGGGTCTTATGGGGTGGTTGCGCATCTGCGTGAGTGAGTTGTTGGCGTTGCATTGCCGCTGTCGCTTGTTCTCAGAACCCAAAGGCACCCCCAATTGAGCCGCCTGCAGCGCCGAGTTCGCGGTTCCTCAGAGGGTGACAAATCTGCCATTGACAGCAGAAACCATGCCGGTATTTCATGGGGAGTTTCGCCCTGTTTTCCCTCTGGCAGTTCCCACATCACGCGCACTGCCACCACCCGGTGGTGGGGGGACACCCATGGGATGGATGCAGCGCGATGGATACTTTGACAAACTGCACTGCGGGACTCGCCGTGACAGGGTTCCAGCTTTGGGCCGGGATGTTGCAGCTCCGAACCTTGGCCGAACCGAACTCCCTGCTGTCTCTGTCTCAATTTCTCCTTTCCTCTCTCTCTCAACATTTGTGATGATGTAGTCAAACCCACAACTCGGATCTTGAAACCGACGGCTCGTTCGCCGAGCCGGAGGAATTGAGGACGTACGTCAAGGGGGTCGTTCCGTCCGAACTCCCCGGTGGATACGCATGCGCGTCATGTGGCCAATCAGGATAGGCCGGCATATCAGATGCTCGGGAGTTGCTTCACCTTCGGCGTGCCCAAAATAACCTTCTTCGGACCTCGCCCGCTGTTCCCGGGCCGCTCGATCACCTCGATAGGTTACCATTCAGGTGGGCAGGGAATTAAGTGACTTGCGTCGTCGTCTTTATCCACGTAGCAGGAGACCTGGCTGTTCTTGGCATGCGGACAGGAGTGGCTCACGTTACTAGGAGAGGACAACAGGAGGTGGCGTTAACAACATGCAGCCCCTGTGGCTTGAATTCTGACGATACTCTCAAGTTAATTTCATGGTTTTGGCGGTCCTTCTTGGTCAACAGGTGGGATCTGTTCTGCTGATTCAGGCTGCAGGGCCATCTCACAGAATCATATCCCTCTAGTGTTCAGTCAGTAAACTTTGAAGGGGCACCTGGGCGACCTAAGACCATCTCAAAACCAGGCCAAGAGCGATTTCGGCTTGTGTTTGCTTTGACGGCTTTGGATTCCATGTGTAAGAGAGATCAACTCATTTGTAAACTGCTTTGCAGCTGGCCTTACGCTGTTCCCATGAATAATGCGTTTGGCCACTAGCACTTCTTCTCGTTCGTAACACACCGGATCTTGCCATCGCCTCTGAAAATCACTCACATCAATACTAATCCCGGCTCCCTGTTTGTGTTTTCAAATGCGTGGTCCATTTCGGTCAAGAGCCGAGAGCCCAGTGTCGCTCCTGTATATGAACCCCAAGTAACTTGGGAGAACAACGCCAAGAAACCTTTGATCGACAGAGACCTCCTGCCGTATTTGCTTGCACGTGAGGTAATTAGATGGCGAATTAGCAAGGAAGCATCAGTGGCTAGTCTATCTTTTCATGTGTGGACTCACCAGCGCTTTCTCAGTAGTTTAGTGGTTATTTTAGAGTGACGTTCGCTGATTCAACTCCCACACTGGCAGTTACCCGATAATGACAAGTGACTTTACCAAACAGCATACTGATGCTCTCCCCCACGATCGAACTCTCCACGACCATGACCGAACTAGTCCGTGATCGTCCGCGTAGGTGTGAAAGTGTTTAACTTCTCAATTTTTGAGCCTCGCGCATGGCATGACTTGATGGTTCCTCGAACTCGATGTGACGCTAACCAAGGGACCTATGGTCTCATAGTGAAGAAATACTTGATTGATTCGAAGTTGCTTTTTTTCAAGGGCAAGTTGCTTAGGTAGTTCCTGGTATCACTTTAATTGAGTCACGTCTTCCCGCTTAATGAAAGATGGCCACCTAGCTTCATTCAAGCCGATCCAAGACTACCGCAACACCATGCCGCCAATCCGCTCAGAATGGAAAGAAGCAGCCAAGTGCGACTGCATGCTGGCCTATTTCCAGCGAGGCCGAGACTCAATCTTCACTTCACGCAGCCTAGTGACAAGATTGAGAATAAGCATAGGCAGTGGTAATATTTGAGGGACAAGGAACATCGATGCCTCACAAAGGAGCGTGAAAGAATATATGACGAAGCGGAAAAACAAATTTAGGATCTTGACGAGATGAGGAGACTGGATTCGATCTCACCGGAAGACCCGGCTGCTGGTGCTATGACACTCTAGAGTAAGCAAATGCAAAGCTGACTATAATTAATCCAGGGCTTCGCTATGTTTCTACAAGATGCAAGGTCTGATTGCTTCAGGAGAACCAGACGTATATTCGTACCAACAAAGCGACCAAAAGTAAAATAGAATGAATCAACGGCAATCGGCACAATAAACTCCAACCTCCAAGCCCATCGGCTCAAACATCCATATACCTCTCGGTGAGCATTCACGGTGACATGCTTATTTTTGCATCGTTTGCCATTAACTGCAATCTCGTGGTAGCCTTAGCAACACATTCAGGGCTCGTTTCAAGCCAGGGTCCAGGACGCTTAAGTAGCGGCTCGTGGTTTTTGGGGATGGCTGGACAACAAAGCGCCAAGCCTCCAATTGGGAGACTAGCCGAAGGAGTACTCAAGCGCTGCACAAGCTTTGAGGCGGTCGAGACGTTCAGACTGCGTGTGAGCCGCTACCCGATCAGCTCGGGAGTCTGGAGCGGCCGTGCAACTCTCCACAGCGGAAGGATTCTTCAAACCTCTTGGGTCAAGAAAGGGGGTACACTACTTGAACTGAGCTTTCAGGGTCTTTGGCCAACAGTCCGGTGTTCAACTACCCGTCAGCCCTATCTGATCCACGGGCAAGCATCTAGTGTAGGCCAAGCTTGGGCTCCTCCGCGTTGGCCAAGGCTGTCCGAGCTATTTACCCCAGTTCTTGGGGTCACGGTTAAACGGGCCGCGAAGCTTGGCGATGGTTGCAGGACACTTGGACATATTCACGCCTCACCGGTTTTGGAACATGGGAAACAGCGGCCAAGCAAATGGCCTTGGTGAGATTTCGATATTCTCTCCGACTTTGGAGGCCTGCACTCGGGTTGCAATGGTCTTCGGCCGAGCGAGTGGCAGTTTAGTGAAGGGCGCCTGGACCTGTCCACGGACACGAGGACGTGTGCCCAGGAGGACTTACCCAAAGCACGATGGCAACAACAAGCAGAATGGGAAGCCAGTTGCTCGGGTTTGAGCAAGAGTTGATCGAGTCTCAAAGAGTATATAGAGGACCTGTTTCAGCCGCCTAAACCTGAAGTTTTGTTCTCGGCATCAACCTCTCACACTCTCTCACAGAGCATAGTCTATCTTTTCAACCTTGGCATCTTTACATTCTCTTCTTTATAGTCAATCCAACAATCTTCCTCTCACTGCAACACCATCACTGCCAAGATGGTTCGCATGCTCACTACTGTGCTGCTGGCCGCTGGCCTCGCAGCTGCCGCCCCGTCCTACGGCAACAACAACGGCAAGTCCTGCAGCGCCAAGAAGGGACACGACGGCGGATACGACGGAAAGGGAGATGGCCACGGCAAGGGAGGCGACGACAACAACGACGGCTGGGGCCACGGTGGCGGCAAGGGCCCTGGCGGCGGTAAGGGTCCCGGCGATGGCAAGGGCCCCGGCTACGGCCACCCCACGGCCACCATCTCGGCCACGCCGGTCAACACGGCCGCCGACATCCAGTACACCTCGACCGCCAGCGCCGACGTCGCCGCGGCCGCGGCCACTGCCAAGACGGAGTCGCCCACCTCCAACGTCAAGGGCAAGGCCTTCGACCGCATCGTCCAGATCTACCTCGAGACTACGGCGTACGAGAACGCCACGGCCAACGCCGACTGTCAGGCCCTCATCGACCAGGGCATCCTGCTCACCAACATGTACGGCATCGGCACGCCCAGCCAGCCGAACTACGTTGCCCCGGCCAGCGGTGACGACTTCGGCACCAACAGCGATTCCTTCCTCCTCGTCGACAAGAACGTTTCCACAATCGTCGACCTCCTCGAGGACAAGTACATCAGCTGGGGTGACTACAACGAGGGTCTCCCCTACACCGGCTTCGAGGGCTTCGAGTACTCCAACCCTGTCGAGGGCAACTACGCCCGCAAGCACAACCTCCTCGTTCGTTTTGACTCGGTCACCCTCGAGGAGCACCGCCTCGCCCGCCTCAAGAACCTGACGCTCTTCTACGAGGACCTCAACGCCGACCGCCTCCCCCAGTGGGCCTTCATCACCCCCAACCTGTACAACAACGGCCACGACACCAACATCAGCGTGTCCTGCAACTGGACCCGCAGCTTCGTCGAGCCCCTCCTCAAGAACCCCAACTTCGACAACGGCAACACCGTCGTCTACATCACCTGGCAGGCCAACGGCCAGAACCCCCTAGCCCGCAACCACGTCGCCGGCATCCTCCTCGGCTCCGCCGTGCCCAAGGAGCTCGTCGGCTCCAAGGACCCGGCCTTCTACAACCACTACAGCGAGCTGTCCTCCGTCGAGGCCAACTGGGGTCTGCACACCCTCGGCCGCTGGGACGTCGGCGCCAACGTCTGGAGCTTCGTCGCGCGCAAGACGGGCGACGTCATCCGCCAGTGGAACGTCAAGATCGCCGGCGACGCCTTCGAGAACTACTACTGGAACCAGAGCTACGGCGGCGTCTTCAGCAGCGCCTACAACACCTCTCACCTGTACGTCGCGCCCAACCTCGACATCCTCGGCGGCGCCAAGCGCACCATCCTGCCCGCCATTGCCCGTCTCTGGAAGGGATCTCCCCTCCCTGACTACTACCGCGACATCATTGAGCTCCCCGATGCCTTCCACCCCCCCAAGGGCTACGAGGTTCCCATCGGCCTCCAGCCCGCGGAGCCCATCACCACGCCCATCCGCGTCTACCCTGCCTCTGCCACTGCCACCTCTGCCTAAGGCAGCATGGCATGAGGCCTTGCCATCTATCTGGGGAGGGACATTTGTCTGAACCCCAGCTTTTGTGACATATTTTTCTTTCTTATGTGAATCTCTGGATTGACTGTATTTATTTTTCGGACATACATTCGGTATTTATCTTGGTATTGGTGGGAGGACTGTTTATATTTGGTAGACAGATAATAACAACTCTGTTTCTTGACTGCGGTCAAATAACCTTTTGGGCCCCTCTCGTTCTCTTATACCTCACAAGAACATCAGGATGCCATCAGTGGATCTTCGCAACATGAATCAACTCGAGTAAGGCTTGCAGCTTGCGCATTACCGAAACAGTTTTAAGCCAATACGCACACGTGGATGGCGGTGACTGTACGGGTTGGAGATGATCATTGGGGATTACAGTTCTAAGAGTGACGCCGGACATAGGTAGGAACAAAGTCTACACGATGCGGAACTCGCGCACCGTTAACCCTTGCAACCACTTTTCCCTCGCCTCGGGCGTGTGAGACGTGATGACCAGGCCAAGTCGCTGATAAGCCCCCTCCTCCGTCGCCGAAGGTGCGAGTAGAAGCCCGGCTCCCTCGATTCGAGGCTCATTGTCCTCTGTAACGCATGAAACATCGGCCACTAAAAGCAGATACAACTCCAGCCCCACGTTCTTCTGGGCGGGTCCTGCCTCTGGTCTATTCAGGGTGGATCGAGAGTTGCTCTGGTCTCCCTGCCTGTCTGGAAGCGGCACCGCTGCAGCTTCCGTGTCCTAGTAGTATTTCCATGTGCCTTTGGAGCCATCTTCCTTTGCAGAAGGATCTGAGTGCCATTCCTTTTTCTTTGGGAGTCTTCTTTCAAGATTAGACGTCTCTTGCTCGATAGCCCAGAGATCAGGATGGAGCCGCCGAGGACCATGCCGAAGGGATCACGGCCCTGGATGAGATCAACCGCGAGGAGTTTCACCCTCGTGCTCCCATAAACGGTCTTGCCGGACTCGGAGAGACGGTTCAGGAGGTTGTAAACGACGGGCCGGTTGACAGATGCAAACGACAATGACGGGGCTAGGTACTCGGACGGCGGCGCGGACGGGTTTCCCTCGACGGACCATAGAAGCCCGAGCTGGAAATCGTTCTTCCAAAGCCCCGCGATGTATGTGTCGTTACAACGGAGAGCGGCTGCGGATGCGAGTCCGGAGAGGGCGGGGAGCCGGTCTCTGCCGTAGGTCAGCTTCCGACGCGTGTACATCGGCACGATGAGATGCCTCCACTCCTCGTACGTCGCAGTCCGCGCTGCAGCGCCGTCATCGTCGTCAAACGACAGCTCCGCGAGCGGCCTCGTGAAGTACTGAAACTTGTGCGAGGGCGAGAGGAAGCTGTGTCCAAGGACCAGCGGCCCGAACGTCCTCGGAGCTCCGTGGAGGGACGGATGGTCGGGGCCGACGACCCAGTAGAATCCCTCCTTACCTGCCTTTTTCCGCAAGCCCGTCCGAAAACGCGGCTGCGGGTTCGGCGAGGTGAAGTCCTCGCTCATCGTGCCGTACTCGCACGCTGCCCGGGAGCGACACTCCCAAACCATTTCCGAATTGTTGAAGGTGACGCTCCGACGCGCCAGGAACGTCTCCTGCATGCACCACGCCCGCGACTCGATGTAACTGCCTGCCAGCGGGAAGCGATGCCCCGAGTCTAAGGTCTTGGTGTGCGGCATCTCCCTGCGGACGACGGCGTCGAAGATCCCGCTCCCCTCGCTGGACTCGAAGGGAATGCCTTGGTATGCGACGGGCCGCGTTCCGAGAAAATCCTCGTGGTCCCCGGATGCGGACGCCGAGACGATGACGAGGTGGGCCTGGGAAAAGATGTCGCACATCTTTGAAGACTCGATTTCCCAGTCGACTGGGTCGTCCTGGATAATGCAGAGAGAGTCTATCCAAAGGTATTCGATACCTAGTCTTAAAGCACTGTAAATCGCGTCTTGGAATGTCCTAGGAAGAGTCTTCATCTCCAAGTTGTTGAGATGGTCTTGTAAGTTTGTGCTTGTTGTCTTGACGCCTGGGACTTTGCCCCAGCAATGGCTCAGGGCGATGTAACGATCCAGTGTATCAGGCTCAGGCATATGAAGTCGAATAGACGGCGAATCGACACTGCCAGTGATGGAGAGGACGCGAGCAGGCAGAGGGTTTCGTGCTGGAGCGGCACAGCTCTCATGGGAGTGAGTTGTCTCGCATGACTGGATCCAGCCTTTGATCTTGTCGAAACACTCCACCGAGGAGAATTCAGGCGACAGCAGAGTCGCTCGAGGAAGACTAAGGGGGTTGTCCGTCGGACACATGCTGCCTTGAATAAAAAGATCCCACGGACTGAGTAGGCGACGAGGGCCATTCTTCGTGAGACCAACGGCCAGCCTGTCTCTCCCCACTTCCAGGCTGATCCGGGAGTCGCGTTCCTCTGCTTCGGATTCCATCAGAAGCAGGCCGCGGAATGCCTAGGAGCACACCGCGCACCCTCGGCTTGCTGCCATTCTCAAATCCGAGGTGTATATCGTGCTCGGTGGATTCCACCCGTGAGATGAGACGTGGTGATCGCTGGACTCCAGCCAAGCCATCTCGACGGTTTCCGGGCGCCGGTCGAAACAGAGGAAACAGCACCCGACTGGAATCTCAAGGAACTGCTTCATCATGTCCTTGCTGTCTTCAACCTCTTGCGGCACGTCTCGACCGGTGCCTGGTGCCAGGAGAGCAAGCGCCTGCAACTCCTCGAATCTCGACTGAAGACTGGGGATGCGGATCTCCTCGAAGGAATGCACGTCCGACTCCGACTCCCAGGAAAACGAGTGCCGAGCCTGCCCCACGCAAGCACGACAGACGGCGAAGTCGTCGCACGTCTGGCACTTGAAAAACGACGACGTGGCGTGATCGAAACACATTTTACACATCCTCGAGCGGTCGCGCCCCAGCTCCACCAGGTCGATGTGGAACGTCGCCTTCGGCGAAGGGCTCACATCTTTGGTGTTCTCCTGGGTTGCCTGCGGTGTTTGGATCGCTGGCGGTTCGAGCTTGCGGTAAACGGTGACTCCGACGGCATTATTCCACTCGAATTCTACTGATAGGGAGTGGATATAGAGAGGCTTACGATCGATACTTTCGTGTTGAGTCGTCGTTTGAGTACTGCTTGCAGAGGGCGCTTTGCGTGCTCCCTTTACCGGCGCTTTCCAGATCTCCCTTGCTCAGTTAGTAGGTGTAGATGATGGGTATGCGGGAACCTACCCCGACGTTAGATGAAAGCGCTCCATGGCCGGGTAATTGACTGAATATGCTTTGACTAAAGAGCATGATAGGGAGATGGAAGATGAAGAGGGGAAAGGCAGCAACGAAGCTGCGAATACGACAGGAATAACTACATTATCTTATCGGGCCGAGCATGATGCTCCTTGCAGCCCGTCGAGTAGGCAACTAGGCGAAGTTGAAGCTGCAGTGGGACCAGTCATCAAGTGGGGGTGTCAAGAGTACCCCATGTGCATTGAGGCTGTGCCGAGAGTGCAACGAGAGGCAGAAGAAACGTACTATTCCAGTCTGAGAGAGGAGAAGAGCTGCCCGTCTGAACTGACGGGCGTAGTGTGATTGAGATATCCGCAGGTTATCTCCCTGAGATAGGTTCACTCGTGAAAATCAATGCATGCATGGCATGTCTTCATAGACGAAACAGGACTTGATTTCGCAAGTAACCTCATGAGATCGGCATCTCCGAAGACTGATGAGACATTCCAGTCAATAGCACGGGGTTTCCCAATCCCACAATCGAACGTTGCCAAAATTAACAGACCAAGTGTAAGTGCTTCGCCGAATTACATACTATATGGATATTTCAGACAATGAGCTTGGGGTTTCAAGACTTTCCCATGTGCCGAGCGCCGTTCGTTTTCTTATTCAATCCCCCAGACGCCTTCGGTCACCCAGTACTCGGCCCAACGACGCGGGAAATAAAACCGAACTCGCCTGCCCTTGCGGTACATGTGCTCGTCGTATGGGACGTCTACATCCGGCCACTCCTCGCCCACCTCGCACCCGGGAAACAGAAGCCTGATCGTCAGCATCTCCCTCGCCCTGGTCAGGGCCCGCATGGCCGTCGTGGGCTTCTTGCGTTCCTGGTCGGAGGTCACGGTCAGCACCCAGAGGTCCGGCGCCCACTCCGGGTGCTCTGCCAGCGCGTTGATAACTCGGCCGTCGTGGTCGTTCGTTCCACATGTGGTTTCCGCCCTAGACCTCCAGGTAGCGGAGATTCGGGCAGTTCTCGCAGAACGCGATCAGCGCCGCGTCCGTGATCCCCACGGTGCCGGGAAGGGCGATGGCGTAGAGTTTGGGACAGACGCGGGCGAAGCGCACAAGACACTCGTCCGTCATCTCCTCGCGGCTCCATGCGTTTTCGCTCGCCTTGATGCGAGGGCGAGGGAGAAAAGGTTGTAGCAGACCTCTGGGTACAAGGTCAGGAAGTCAAGATGTTGCCTGCGGTCGTTAGCACGCCCTCCGACGATCTGATTACGCACTCAGCAGACCGGGGAGGGTCGTGTTCTGAGCGAGACGGAAAGAAGACGGGGCAGCGTACGTCGTAATTTTGAAACAAGCCGCAAATGTGATCGAAGTAGTGAGCGAGCCGACGGAGAACTTGAATGAGGCAGCCCAGTCCGCGTCGTCTTTGAAATGAGCCACCTTGAGGCCTTCCCCCAAAGCTGGCTTGTCGGGGTGCTCAAGGTCCGGGGGCCACTGCATCGTAGGCCGCGGCGGCGGGGAATTGCGGCGCGAAGAGGTTCGCTGCGGTCCGAGTAGCGGAAACTGTAAATCCAAATACAGAAGTTGTTCCGCGTAGAGTTCCACTATCGACAACTCCGTCTTTGCCGCCGACGTAGCGGTCGGCTCAGCGGCAGCTGCGACGGTCTCACCTTCCGATACCAAGATGGACCCGAATGCTTTCGGGTCGCCATTACGGTCGGACGATGCTTCTTCTTCTTTGTGGGGAGACGGCATTGTTTCTGATGGCTGTAGCTTGAATCGAAATGAAGACGCGATGAGGGGGTGGGGGATGCGTGCGGGAAAGCTTCAACTCGAGGGTGTGGGAGCGGTGAAAGGCTCCTGCTACGAGCCCTACACTGGTAGTTTGGGTATTAATTTGGGTTGTTGACGTAGTTGGACTAATCAGAAGCCTTGAGGAATTGTAATAATCCCTCATTTGGGGAATGGGTAGAGTTTGGGTAATGGGTAGAGTTTGGGTAATGGGTAGTTTTGGGTAATGGGTAGTTTTGGGTAATGGGTATTGGACCCAAACGGACCCAAATGGACCCAAACTCCATGTTGTTGTTGAGACCACCGAAACTACAGGGAGCCCAAACCAACTCTGTAAGAATCCTACTAACCTATTGATCGAAATATTCGCAATTGCTTTATAATTGTTAAAAGGGGTGGTAGGCCACATGAGATACACGGAGTGCTCTAAAGGACGATTTCCGCCCTACTTACGTAAGAAGGGCGCTTAGTCATACGAAGCACGTTAGAAAGGGGGCTTCCAGGGAGCGCAGAGGTCTCAGGACAGACAAGCACAATACACATCACGAATTGGCCCCTACAGAATGCCCATATACGATTTCCGACAACAATAGGCTGGGACGCTTCCAGCACCAGCTTAGTAATGCCTCATCTCCAAGGTACTTCGGCACAAGTGTTCATCGCAACACGAGAGCTAAATGCAGGGGATAGCCTTAGACGACTGGACTCTTGATTCTCTCTGATATCAGTTAACAACTCTGGCAGTACAAGAATACTCATCGACAGAAGTACAACCAGAAAGGTGAGTGGACGGTAATGATTCGCGCCATCTGTCCGTGGTCGCTCTGGCAGAGTTCCCGTCGTCCGCACTACGTGTTTGTGCAGGGCTTGCTCTTTGAACCTTTGCTTTGAAAGGCTTTGAGACTGTTTGCTTCTACACCACATCACTCGGGATACAGTCTGAGTCGTTGTACACTTGGGCAATGCTTTGATCAGGTACTGCAACTCCGAACCGCATAAGCTGGGGTCATCCTCCTCTCAAAGCGCATCTTAAAAGTTGTGTAGTTCGTAAGCATCATACAATTGATATCTGATCCTACCTGATTTGTTTTGGACATTGATTTGATTCTGTTCAGCGGTCTCCTTGCGAAAATGCCTCTCATGTCAGCGTGTTAGATGGTCAATACTCTTATTAACTCAAGCATTAGACACTAAACTGGTTGTTCCAGGCTAGCCTTTACGAATTTATGGGACATCTAGCATGCTTGCTTACACTAGTCAAATCAACGTAAGGGCTGATGCATAGTTGTCAAAATGTATTTTGAGGCAACAGATGGTTGTTGAGATTAGGAGGAACTAATGTTTAATTAACTAAGGGGGTATTTGGCGTAACATTTCCAGAGGCTCGAAAGCCTTTACTTCCTTGACACAGATGCATTTCAATGAGGCGAGTCGTCAGAGTATTTAGCTGGGTCCGGGAAGACCAATCGGGGTGCCGAGCACCCCGCCGCTCACGCCACCGAGCTCGAGAGCAGCGTTGATGACCCCTCCGAAGCCCTCACCGGCGATTAAGCCAGCCGCGGCAGCGAAGCAGTGCACCTCGAAGTTCTGGGGGAAGTACTTCCTCCACCACCAAGCCGTGATAGCACCAAAGAGAATAGCGTTCGCGTAGCCGCTGTCCGGGCCGAGGACCCAGGCGACGCCGATGGCCATCCAGTTGGGCAGGTACTCGCGGTACTTGGCGCGGTCGCCGACGAGGTAGAAGTTCTTGAGGACGGCCTGGAGGGCGCAGACGATGCCCATGACGATGGTGAAGATGGCGCAGGAGCGGGTGATGGGCAGCTGCGGCATGGTGACGGCCTGGGCCACGGCCTTCCAGGCGAGCACGGAGGGCGCGGTGAAGGGGCACTTCTCCTGGGGCTCGAGCTCGTGCCAGATGCAGGGGTAGGCGGCCATGAAGAGCACGAAGACTCCGGGTGCGAGGAAGACGGAGACGATGGCGCCGATGCCCTGCGCGTAGAACTGTAGGTGAGGAGGCGTGCGGAGGAGGAAGCCGACGCGGAAGTCGGAGACCAGCGCGGTGGCGACGTCTGCGGTTCCCGAGGCGATGCCGCCGGCGATAAGGTTGATCCTCTGCGCGGGCTTGGGGTCCATGCCCTGGCCGGAGGTGATGCCGCCGAAGACGAGCTGGGAGGCCTTGGCGGAGGCGGTCAGGGGCGTGCAGTCGGTGACGGCGCCGCCGTGGATGGACAGGAAGGCGAACAGGAGACCGAGGATGCAGGACAGGATGGCCAGGCCGGCGTTCATGTGGAACTGGACGTGGCACACGATCATCGCAACGGCAGTGAAGACGACGGTGCCGAGGGCCCAGACGTACACGGGGACCTGCTGGCTAGGCGGCGCAAAGTCTTCGACGAGGTTGCCGCTGTCGGCCTTGGCGGCCTGCTTGGCCAGGAACTCGTTGGACTTGCCGCTGGCCTGAAGGCGGTTGTTGATGCTGCGCGCGCCCTCGCGGAAGGCGAACTTGGCTCCGTCGATGAGGACGCCGATGTGCAGGATGAACTCGACCATGGAGTAGCAGACGAGGACCATGACACCGGGCCAGAGGAACCAGTAGCGAGGCGAGGGGACAAAGTCGCCAGACTCGGGGACGACCATGGAGCTGAAGCTGACGATGTCGCTCCACTTCTCGTCCTCGGGGTAGAGCTGGACGCCGACGGCGAGGCCGTACTTGACGAGGAGGGGACCGATGAGGCCCCAGGCGAGGAAAGTACCACCCCACCAGGAGAAGGCAGCGTTGAGACCGACGAGCATGCCGGAGCCGAAGAACTGATGAGGTTGTTAGCTGAGAAAAGACGGGGTCGCGGAGAAGAGGGTAAACGTACGGCAGGGGTCAGCTGGATGTACCATCCCCAGTTGTTGATGTTCAGGGCCCAGTTGGAGTATCCGCTCCAGATGTAGAACCAGTTGAATATGTACCAGTAGTGGAGGATGCCGTCGGCGTACTGGGAGACGATGATGTGGACGAGGGCTCCGATGAAGCAGTATCCGAGCGTCTTGATCTTCTTGACGGCGTCGACAGCGCCGCTACCGACGGCGTGCATGGAGCGGATGGTCATGGCAGTCGCGGTGGCTATCAGAGCGGAAACGTCAGCACAGCCGTTTTCGAAGACAACTCCTAGGCAAATAGGGAGACTCACGGGTAGGGAAGACCAGGTTCAACTCGCGCGCAACGTTGATGATGAAAAACTTGCGCAGCGGCACCGCAGCAAAGAGACCGAAGAAGGCGCACACGACCGTGATGGTCAGGATGCGCGGGAAGTCGTCGCGGGGGTTGTCCGACATGAGGCCGAGCTGGTACATGGCGGGCAGACCGGCAACAAAAAGACCGGACATGCCGCCGGCTCCAGTGGCGGCGGCCTGGATGATGGAGTTCTCCTGGGGGCCGAAGCGGCCGCCGATGAGGGGCATGTTCGGGGCCATCTTGGCGAGCATCTGGACGATGGCGTAGCCGAAGATGGCGCCGAACATGGTCGCGGTGAAGGAGAAGCCGGTCTTGAGACCTGTGATGTCGATTAGTTAGTTACGAGACCGGATACGCGTTTGTTATCGCAACAGGAGTCGGCTCCCACGTACCGAGGTAGACGTTGGACGCATTGACGAGCGAGCCGAGGACGACACCCGTCAGGACGGCGCGGAAGGTCAGCGGGTTCTCCTCGGGCTCGATGCCCTTGATCTCGGGGAAGGGGCTGAAGAGATCGGTGACCTGCTCGTCGCCACTTGCATCGCTCTTGAGGTCGTCGATCTGCTCCGAGTGGCGGATCTTCTCCGTGACGTTGTGCGGATCGTGGGCGGGGTCCATGGCGGGAATCTGCGTGTCGGCCTGGATGGGCCCGGGGGTCGGGTTGGTGGCCACCATGTTGGAGAGGAAGCTCGTTGGAGCTTGCTGGCTGGCTCTGGGCTGGGGAGAGAGAGGCCTGGCTTGGTGTCGTCGAGAGAGAAGCAGAGCTCCCGGGGGCGGGTTGGACTGGGTCTTTTAAGAGTCATCGCATCAACTCTCTTCCCTGTGATAGTGGGGGGGCGACAAACGCAGATTGGAAGTCAAATTCCAGCCACGTTCTGCAAGAGTCATCGAAAGGCGGATACTATCGTCTCGATCCCACGCTCTCCAGGGTACCAAGCCCGTGGGAACTTTTGCCTCACATGGGGTGTGGCGGCCAATACGCCCCTCCGCCGGCCGCAGGAAACGACCAACGATGGCAGAGGCAATTCCCGAATTTCGCAGGTGGTTTGGACAGCCTCGACGTGTTTGGCAGTTGTCTACCGCGCCCTTGATCAAAAAGTCCCCATCCGCCAAGACGTCTATCGATCAGGAGAGGGACCAAATCTTTCCACCCCCGGGGTTTCGACGAATAGTCTATTCACTGGGTATCTCTGAGTCGACTCAATTCGCAAGAAGCACCTCACTGATTGGCAGCAAAATGCGCTGGAATGTGTCACGGTATCTCGCCGCAGCCAGTCATGAGCCTCATCTTGGTCTCCATCTCAATGCGATCCCTGCGTGGATAGACGGTCTGATCAAAAGGTCCTGAGGGTACCCGCAACCTCCGGGTCTCGCAAATCGGGTTCGTGGAGCCGTTGCGGCTGGGCGACGTGACGTTGGAACAGGTTCCCGTCCGACTTGTCGAGCTTCCTGATCGAGCTCTGGTGTGGTGTGGGCTCGCGGGTCTCCGCCGGAGGTTGGCTCCGCTCTTCGCTGCAATATCCCGGCGACGAACCCGGACTCGGCCATCTTGGCCATGCCGCCAAGTGTCCCGCCAAGCCGCCTATATATTGCGGTCTCCCCCCTCCAACAGTGTCATGTCGGTGTCTGGTTTGCTTTGCGTGCTTGCCCTGCCGCGACCTCGGCGCATGGAGGCAAGACCTATCAAGCACTCTTGGACGGCGTCTTGTCGGCGTCCGCCCCCTTGTCTCCCAAGAGAATCAAAAGTTCGTCCCGAGGGCTTTTGCAGCCTACCCGCCTCGGCCAAGTCTCGGCCGGATCTCTTGTTGCGGTTGGCACGCACGCCGTATACCGCGGCGGCAGTGCGGCAGCGGTTGCTCACCTTCGTTTCGGATGTCGGAAGACGGCCGACGAGATGCTCATTTTCCCCACACGTTTGCCGGCTCGTGTGAGCAACCGCTCTTACTAATGCCTTGTCGAGTTGCTGCAGCTCACCCCTGGCTCTGTGCGACGTTCGGCCGTTGGACACGGCAAGTTGGCAATTGTGCGAAAGGGCGTGGTTGCGTGGGCCGGCGACCGCCGTCGCGTGTTGCGATCCAGCGCCCACTTCCTGATCCGCGCGAACATGTGGACGGCTTGGGCGTCTCTGTCAATATTTCCACTTATTTCCGTTTCTTTGGAAAACGCCGCCACAGAGGTTTGCGTGCATCTTTACCTCGAAGCAGAGGCCGCAGGTAGGTCTCGTCTCGACTCGAATCTCGCGGCAGGCAACCAATGCATCAACCCAATGTTATCTACCCGTTCCACAAACTGGATAGGGAGCCAGGGGATGTTTGGCGGGTTTGTTGAACGCTCGTTGTTGGTTCGCTCGTTGGGTGGCGGTGCCACCTGAATGTTGGCTCACTTTCGCGCCAAGACGACCCACGCCCGTGTTGAACCCGCAGTCCAGATGAGCAGATTCTCCCTCTCTTTTGCGAAAGCTGTTTCTTGGCAAGTGGGATCATGTCAAAAAGTGCTCTGCACCTCTGCCCGGCGCCCGACGTGTGCGAGCGAGCATATGGGAGGGCGAGTTTCTAGCTGCGGACATTCACGCCGAGTCGGCCCAGGGAAGAGGGAAACGGTTCATCGATCTTGAATGACTGTGCGAACGCAAGGCTTCCTTTTTCGGCAAGTCACTCACCATGGATGGTGACGAATGGATTACCATTTTCGCCCGGCTGATTGGGCCGCCCAGCCAGCCTTGCCGCGTTGCACATCTTTCCAAGATCTGTAAAAGTGCCAACGACTTGGCGGTTTGCTTAGCTCTGAGTGGCAGGCATTGTTATCAAAGGGGAATGATCACCTCACATTTCGCCCCGGGCGGATCTGGGGAAAGCACATGGACTGTATAAGCGCCGAGAAAGAGTAATTGGCAACCTGGAGGCTCAATCTTCGAATTCCACGACGCGAATGCCAGTATTCATTGAATCTGGAGCTGACGGTAGTTGAATTGTGCCAGCAGTCCATGTAGCTGTCAATTTATTCCGTTGCGAGTACTAGCGTAGAGTCCATTGGTCTCTCCTTACGCGCACATGCTTTGAACCATGTTTCTGTGTTCCAGAGCGGAAGAAGCACGGTGGACGCTGGTCACCGGGTGATCATCAGCAAGAGAGGAACTTTCAGCTCAGGCTCTCCGCTATCAACATCTCGAAGCCGTAAAGCGACTCAGTCCTTTGAAAAGAACTGTGATGGGACGCTTGTCTAGCGCAAAAGATGTTCGTGGGTTGATGCAAAGAGACGTGCGAGTGCGCAGGCCTAATATTGGACCGTCCTTGGTACGGCTTGGAAAGACGACACGTCCAGCCTTCTGGGGCAGTATGAAGACCAGTAAAATAGCTCCCTTGATGGCTGTGATTATAGGGGAAGTGATGGCCACGTGAGGATCTGCTTAGGGCTGGAAAGGGTTCGCGACGGCAAGATGGCAAGGCTAGGTGCTTCGGGAAAGATACCGCAAAACTGCCTGCAACTGGAGAGAATACAACTTTGAATGAACAGCTTGCCAACACAAAAGTAACGCATAGCACAGATTCAGTGAAGTAAGTGCACATACGTACGCGAAGCACCGAGCACTAGGATCTTCAGAGATAATTACGTCGCTCGCTGGTTCTGGTTCTGTCTCTCATCATCGCTGATTCTGTCTCTTATCATCGCTGATTCTGTTTCTTATCATCGCTGGTTCTGTTTCTCATCATCGCTGGTTCTGTTTCTCATCATCGCTGGTTCTGTTTCTCATCATCGCTGGTTCTGTTTCTCATCATCGCTGGGTTCCGTCC